>LVTN01000654.1:44648-62085 GCA_001649415.1 Musa itinerans | reverse complement strand
GGAAAGATGTTGAACTTAAAACTTTCTTAAGAATATAAGGATAAGCTCAAGAAGGTTTGCAGTAAAGTAAATTGTACAAAAGGAAAAGCAAACTAGAATTTAGAGTGGTTCGGTCAATGAGACCTACATCCACTTCGGATTCCTTCGTCGAGGTCACCGGCATCTACTAAAGTCCTTCCTGTTGAATCTCGGATTTTAATGATGAAACCAATTGATAAGTGTTTATGTTTTAATCTACGTTTTGAGTGATGTAGGATGCTTCGATCAGGATGAGACAATTAAAGCAGGAAGAATCATGTTGTGCCGAAGGAAAACATATAAGAAGATTTGACGTCGGGCCGGAAGAACGATCGACGTATCGATAGAAGGCTTCGGGCCGTGGATTCGGGCATCGGGCCAAGAAGAGCAGATATTGTGCCAAGGATATCGAAGTTGCGGAGTCAACTGGCCGATTGGGTAATAGGTCGTAAGAGAGGACGATGCACCGAAGAATCGGACGAAGCGTCAAGGGGCCAATGACATGTCAGACAACTCGATTAATGCTCAGTATTAATTGTCTAGATTGAAGTATGTTTTACATGTGAAGGATTAACTACGATAGCAAGGCATGAAGTAAAATGAAGTCCCGGAGTTAAGGACGCGATTTCGTTGAGAGTTCGAGAGTTCGTTGGAAGTCCGGACGTTCGTCGGAAGTTCTAGCAGAACCAGCTGAGAAATCTCAAAGCTTGCCAGAGAAGCTCGTCGAAACTCACCAAGAAGATTATCGTGAAGTCCAGGAGCTTGTCGGGAGTCCGTCGGAACATTGCCGAGAGATCGTCGGAAGTTCGTCGGAAGAATAGACATAGAGACTTGTTTAGCTTAGCAAATGTCTTAGGAATCGTAGTTAGCACGTAATTGAGTTTAGATTTGGGCCAACCCAATTAGGGGTCAGCTAAGCCCATATAAGGATTGTGTTGGGCCCAATGAGAGGCTTAAATAGTGCCTCAAGAAGTCTCATCGTCATGGCACAGTCTTCGAGACTATGTCAAGCGGTGGTACCGCCAGTCTGGGTGGTTGTACCGCCCCTAGCAGGGTGTCAGGTAGTGGTACCGCCGAGCACTGCCCCCCAGGCGGTGGTACCACCAGACTGGGTGGTAGTACCGCTCAGGGCAATGTAAGTGTCAAACTGACACTAGGCGATGGTACCGCCCAGCATAGGCGGTGGTACCGCCCGTGCCCGAGAAACCCGGGATAAGAATGTTTTAGGCTCCAAGTTTGAATCAACTTGAAGCCTATAAATACGCCTCTCATCCCTGGTTAAAGCACACAAATATTGAGAGTAAAAAGTATAGAAACACTATTGCAATCTTGTGTGAGCTCCTCTCAAAGTTCTAAGTGTTAGAATAGTTTGAGAGAGGAGTGAGTGGGGGTGTAAGGGTTATCTCCTAAACCCAGTAAAAGGAGAATTGAGTTGTAAAAGGTGGTTGATCTTTACCTATTAAAGGAAGACCATTAGTGGATGCTGGTGGCCTCGACGGAAGAGGAGTCGGCGAAGTGGATGTAGGTCACGACGACCGAACTACTCTAAAATCTGGTTTGCGTTTACTTCTTGCTATTTACCTTACTGCAAACTGAATTCCTTCTTCACTATGTTTCCATACAATTTCAAGTTAACATCTTTACGAAACCAGTTTTATCGCAACGAAGTTTTTGAAGACATAATTTTTATTGCTGCACTAATTCACCCCCCCTCTTAGTGCTGACCCCGGACTCTTAATCCTAACAATTGGTTTCAAAGCCTCGTGATTTCTTAGTTGGTTTAACACCCAAGAGAAATGGCTCTTTTTGTCTTTCAAGAGGGTCACTCTCTCATTCATCCTCCCTTTTTCAATGGGACATACTACACTTATTAGAAAACTCGAATGAGAGTTTTCTTACTTTCGTTGGATTTAAATTTATGGAACATTGTCGAATCTAGTTTTAAAATGTTTTCTCTTCCAATGAACCGTTGGAATGATTTGGAGAAGAAGACGTTTTCTTTAAATGCTAGAGCTATGAACGCTCTATTTTGCGCCTTAGACAAAGACGAGTTTAATCGTGTTTTTTTGTGCGAAACGACTTTCGATATTTGGCATATTCTCGAAATCACACACGAAGGCACAAATAGAGTTAAAGATTCTAAGATTAATCTTTTAATGTACGATTTTGAATTGTTTCATATGAAACCAAGCGAAACCATTGGAGACATGTACACCCGTTTTACGGATGTCGTTAATGGTTTAAAAGCTCTTGGTAAAAACTTTTCAAATTTTGAACTTGTTAACAAGATTTTGCGCTCACTTTTTAAAACTTGGGATTCAAAAGTAATCGCTATTCAAGAATAAAAAAATTTAAATACTTTTTTGATCGAAGAACTTATCGGGTCTCTAATGACCTATGAAATGATGTGCAATGTACGTAAAGAACTTGAGAACCACCTTCCAAAGAATATAAGGATTTGGCACATCGAATAAAAGAAGACCACTCGAGCATAAGCTCAAGTGATGGTGAACTTGAACTCCTCACTAATAAATTTAAAAAGTTCATGAAACAAAAATTAAAGAACAAAAAGAACACAACTACTTGCTTTGAACGCAAGAAGAAGAACATATATTGGGATGAATCGAGCTCCTCCGAAGATGAGGAGAAAATTAGAGAGGTGGCAAACTATGCCTTAATGACATTCGACGATGAGGTAATCAAAATGCCTTTAATTTATTTCAAAATTACATAATGTTTTTCATGATTTTTTTTTATTTTTAGAAAATTTATTTTTCTTGAAAATTGCATGTTTAATAATGTAATAAAAATGTAAAAAAATTAAGAATCATGCTTATCCTTCTAGTAATGATCATGAAAATTGTATGTGATAAACAAACAAAATGATATTGATTAAAAATGTCTTATGAAATCATGCTTGATGTTTTAATAATGTAATCTTGATGATTTTCGTATTCCTTGTGATTAAAAATGCTTCGTTTTTAATGAAATCATGCTTGATAATTTAATGCATAATGATCATGCTTAATAAGTTTATCTTTCGAAATAATGCATGTTGATTTTTGAGATTTATGGATCATCGATTTTTACGATAATGAACGTGGCCTTTTCAAGTTTTTAAACTATGATGTATGTTTTCATATAAAAAAAACTTGATCATGCTTATATGAAATCAATCACTTAAAATAAAATACATAAAAAGGAAAATATATTATCATTGGAATTACAATAATGAATCAATTTATGTTATGAATTTTGTGAACCATGAAATTGATTTTGATGAATCTATTTGTATCATTTTTATGAATCTCTTGAAAATGCTTTTGATTTGATGATTTGAATATGAATGAGTTTTATCTTGATTTGTCGAGATTTATAACTTGAGATTTCTTATGCTTAAATCAAGATTTTATATGCATAAATTAAAATCTTTTTCTCCTAAGTTTCTTTACAATTTACTAAAGAGAATATCTTTTTCGAAATTCATGACTTAAAATTTCTTTTGAATATCTTTCATTATTTGATTTCCTAAGATTTTCTTTTGATTATTTTTAAGGAGGTTTTTCAAAAGAAATCATGCCTTTTGGTATTCACATGATCTTATATTTCATGATATGATTTTTATGCAATTCCTTGTATCCATGAAATTTTTATCTCGTCACCCAATTAATTTTTCTTGATATTCTTCATGTGATGATATGAATTTATGCATAAGATACTCATGATATTATTTTGATGCTATGAAATGATATAAAATTTACAAGCTTATGAGTATGATGTATGCTATGATGATTGATTTTTAGTATCATGAGTAAGGATGATATGTAAAGTTTTAAAATTGTGCATGTTTTAATTTGAAAACATAATGATGCACAAATAAGATTGATACTTTACCTTTGTCATGCTTTGAAAATTATTGTAAAGGAAAAAAGAGATACAAAATTGTATTCTTCCCTTTTTTTGATAATGACAAAGGGGGAGATAGCTAGCTTGCATAAGTCAAGAAAATGCAAAAACTTGTAACTTTTACATTGTTAAAGGAAGCAAGAATCGCTAGCTTGCACACTTCAACAAGAAAGCTATCTTGCATTTGCTTTTGAAATATTGCTAGCTTATATTTTTTAAAATGATGTAAAAATTTACTAGCTTGCATGATGTAAAACTTGCTATCTTGAACATTACCTAGACTTGCTAGCTTCTAATCTCAAGAGAAGCAACATTGCTATCTTACTTATCTCAAGAAGCAAAATATGCTAAATTTGCACATCTCTAATTACTGCTAGCTTGCATGATGTAGAACTTAGTATCTTGAACAACATCAAGACTTGCTAGCTTGCATAATGATAAAACTGGAAATTATATTTATTATACAATGATTTGAACTTGTACTTCTAAACACATGAGAATTAGACTTCTCCTTTTTGTTGATAACAAAGGGGGAGAAGTATTATCATGTTATGCATGATGACGTATTGCAAATATTCATGATGAAATTTGCAACGACTTGAATTTAGCTTGAATTCAATGTTTTATCAATATGGCATATTGATAGGGGGAGTTTGTTTAAACTCCGGGAGTTAAGGTTAACTCTGTCGTCGATTGGTTGTCATCATCAAAAAGGGGAAGATTGTTGAATCTCAGATTTTGATGATGAAACCAATCGATAAATGTTTATGTTTTAATATGCATTTTGAGTGATGTAGGATACTTCAAACAGGATGAGACAATTAAAGCAGGAAGAATCTTGTTGTGCCGAAGGAAAACATGTCAAAAGATTGGACGTTGTGCCGGAGGAACGGTCGACGTATCGATAGAAGGCTTCGGGCCGTGGATTCGAGCATTGGGCCAAGAAAAGCGGATATTGTGCCAAGGATATTGGAGTTGCAGAGTCAACTAACCGATTGGGCAATAGGTCACAAGAGAGGACGATGCGCCGAAGAATCGGACGAAGCGTCGAGGGGCCAATGACATATCAGATAACTTGATTAATGCTTAGTATTAATTATCTAGATCGAAGTATGTTAAACATTTCACTTTGGTTCTTTCATATACTTATGGTATACACTTTCTGTTTAGGTGACATGAAAAATAACTCATACTTGTCTACAGAATGTTTATTGGTATGATTAATATTCCCCAACTCACCTGACTTCCTGCTAGTCCACCATTACAGAAAGGCTTTTGTGGTATCTTGAATGGAAAACCAAGGTTGAAAAGTGGCTACGCTATCAAATATCTGTAGAAGGTTTGGGACAACAGATTAGCATGGGCCTTCTGGAGAAACATATTACCAAATAGAACCTAAAATTGGCAAGAAAAGGTGGGATAATTACACCAAAATACATCATCTAATCTCGTTAGTCAAGTGTGTTGTATAGCATCTCAATAAAAGGTGGGATAATTACACCAAAACCACTTCTCTTGCTCACTTGTGTTGAAAGTCACAGATCTCATAACTCTGCTGTCAATGATAAATTAAACTTGTTATTCTGTATAAATATTTTACAATGCATGTTATCTTCACCTGCTGTGATGCATATTTAACTGTCTCTAGTTCGGTAAAAGGAAATATCTTGATAATACCTTCCGCTTCATAAGAGGTTGTCACACATAATTGATTGTGCAGTCATAGAAAAAGTGTTCTCCATAGGTATTATAATCGAGTCTTGGTTTGCACCACAACAGATGTTGTATCTGGACGAATCAGATAGCTACTACTTGATCTTTGTTGTCATGTCCATGCACACCGTTGGTGTTTTTCGTGTTCCAGCAGTTGTCTAGCAATTATCAAGCAGCAGAGTTTTAAATATGGAGCATGCTTTTTTGTATTTTTATTTCTTTAGAGGAAGCATCTGTTCAAAATATCAGGAAACATGAAGCATCTTCGGCACCTTCATTTATCAACATTTTGGTACTTGATCTGGTAAGCTTTCCAAAACATAGCACCACATGTTCCATATGCAACGCCAAAGTTTTAGAATTGCAGTAGTTTTGCTGATTTTTCTTCCTAATATTCTCTCAGGTCATGGTCATGAACATCTTGCCAACCATCAGCTGTATCTGCCTGTAGCTGCATCTTATTCACAAACACAACTTCATAATCCTACATACATATCACCAGTTGAAAATGCTGCTTATCATTACTATGTTTGTTACTATATAATATTTACAAGTGTACTGTATATTGAGAATTGATACAGTAATTATATAGTTACTATGTTCTAGATAGTTATAGATATATTGTAAGTAGTGACCCATGATCTAAAAATTATAGAATAGTTCCTACACCTAACTCAATCATTGGTGACACAATGGAATAAGGTAGTTACCTCTAGGTCTTATAAATAAGACCATAGTTCATGAAATAAGTATTCTTGTCTTACTTCTTATTTAAATACTATAATAATTTTTTTGATCAAAATAATTTATTTTAATTGCATCATAGTATTCTATTTTTATCATTTCCTTGTTTCTTCATCTCCAACATTTATGGTATCAAAGCTAAGTTTCAATCTGAACTGGGCATTATGACTTTCAATGGCAATTCCATGTCGCAACCCTTTATTTCTATCTTTTCGAGCAAATGCTATAAATTTTGGAATATCAAGATAAAGACTCTATTCAAGTCTCAGGATCTTTGAGACTTAATAGAGAATGAATATGCAGATTCAGATGAAGAAATCATACTAAGGGAGAATAGAAAGAAGGACTTAAAGACATTGTTTTTCATTCAACAAGTTGTACATGAGACAATCTTCTCAAGAATTATAGTAGCGACAACCTTAAAGCAAGCTTGATTGATACTTCAAAATGAATTTCAAGGCTCATCAAGAGTGATTACGATAAAACTCCAAACCCTTTGTCATGAGTTTGAAATTTTATTCATGAAAAGCAATGAATCGGTGTAAGATTTTCTTTCTCGAATGATTGAAATTGTTAGTTAAATGAAATCTTATGGTAAACATCTTCCTGATCATATAATTGTTGCAAAAGTTTTGAGAAATTTAACTCCAAAATTTGATCATGTTATTGTCGCAATTGAGGAGTCAAAAGATTTATTTACATTTTCATTTGATGAACTAATGGGTTCCTTGCAAGTAAATGAAGCAAGGTTGAACATGTCACTTGAAAAAAGTGAAGAAAAAGTATTTCAAGTTTAGGGGGAGTCTTCTACTTCAAAAGAAGACAACAAATAAGCAGGAAAAGGACATGGCAGAGGAGGATTTCGTGGTAGAGGAAATGAAAGAAAAAGAGGAAGAGGACACTTTGATGGGCATGATGAACAAAAGCAATTAAATTATGATAAAAAAAACTACAAGAGTGGAATTCAATGTCACTATCGTAAAAAGTTTGGTCATATGAAGACAAATTGCTGGAAAAGAGAAAAACAAGTAAGCCATATGGAGGAAAATGAAGAAAATAGTAAGTTGTTTATGACTCATTCACAAGTTAATTATATCTCAAATGATATTTGATTTTTGGATAATGGATATTATAATCATATGTCAGGTATAAGATCAATGATTAAAAATATTGATGAAACTTATAAGTTAAAATTAGACTTGAAGATAATAAGCAAATCCAAGTGGAAGGAAAATGAATAATTGAGGTGAAGACAAATCAAGGGAAGGTAAAATATCTTGATAATATTTTCTTTGTTACTAGTTTATCGCATAACTTGTTGAGTGTTAGCCAATTGATAGATAATGGATATTCAATTATATTTGATGATGGTTCATGCATTATTAAAGATAAAAAATATGATTTGATTATGATAAATGTTTGTATGACGCAAAACAAGATATTTCCACTTGATGTTTCAAATATTAAAAAGCATGCTCTTGTTGCAACTCAAAAGAATGAGTCTAATTTATGATAATTAAGATATGGATACCTTAACATTAAGGGTTTAAGGTTGTTAAATAAAAAAGAAATGGTTTTCGGATTACCCAAAATTAATACACTTGATATACGTGAAGGATGCATTTATGACAAATAAAGTAAAAAACCATTTCCTATTGGAAAAGCATGGAGAGCATCTAATTATCTTGAATTAATTCATGCTGCCTTATGTGGACCTATAAATACAAAATCATTTGGTGGAAGTCATTATTTTCTATTGTTTACTGATGATTATAGCTGCATGAGTTGGGTATATTTTTTGAAACTAAAATATGAAACATTTAATAATTTTTAAAAATTCAAGGCACTTGTAGAAACGGGAAGTAGTAGATGCATAAAGACACTTTAGACAGATAAAGGTGGTGAATTTTTATCTAATGAGTTTAATTCTTTTTTGAAGAAAATAGTATTCGTAGAGAATTGACAACACCATATACACTAGAGCAAAATGGTGTAGCTGAACGTAAGAATCGAATTGTTGTTAAAATGATAAGAAGTTTGCTTAAAGGAAAACACCTTCCAAATCATTTTTGGGTAGAAGCAATTGCAACAACAGTTTATTTGTTGAATATTTCACCAACAAAGGCTGTTATGAATCAAATTCCATTTGAGGCTTGGTATGGTATAAAACTAAGTGTAAGCCATCTAAGAATTTTTGATTGTATTGCTTATGCTTTGGTAAATTCACAAAACCATCATAAGCTTGATGAAAAATCTAAAAAATACATCTTAATTGGTTATTCTTTACCATCCAAAGCATATCGATTATATAATTCTATTAGTGGCAAAATTATTATTAATAAAAATATTGTGTTTGATAAAAGGGTAAATTGGAATTGGGAGACTAATAAAGATGAAACACAAATTCAGATTCTAGCAGAACTAGACACTTCATAGAATCAAATGACGGATCCTACTCCAACAAGTTCATCGTCAACCTTACCCAATAGTAGTTCAAATTCTGATTCTTCAGATGAAACCCCTTCAAGAAAATTCAGATCATTAATAGAAATTTATGACTCAACATTTGCTATGTTTATTTCAGATCCTATAACTTTTGAGGAAGCAGTTGAAAAAGAGGAATGACGAAAAGCAATGAAGGAGGAAATCAAGTCAATTTAGAAGAATGAAACTTAAGAGCTAATGAATCTACTAAAAGAAAAGAAAGCTATTGGATTAAAATGAGTATTAAAAATAAAGTTTAATGTAGGTGGAAGTATCTAAAAGCATAAGGCTTTGACTTGTAGCAAAAGGATATTCACAGCAATAAGGTATTGATTTTGATGATACTTTTTCTCCAATTGCTAGATTCGAAACTATGAGAACTTTTTTGGCTTTAGCTGCTCACTTGAGTTGGCATGTTTATCAATTTGATGTGAAATCTATGTTTTTAAATAGAAATTTATACGAAGAGATTTTTGTTACTCAACCTGAAAGTTTTTTAGTTAAAGAACATGAAGAAAAGGTATATATGCTAAAGAAAGCTTTTTATGGGCTTAAACAAGCTCCAAGGGCATGATACAGTAAAATTGATTATTATTTTCATCAAAATAGATTTAAGATGAGCAATAATGAACATACTCTTTATCTAAAGAAGGAAGATGAACATAATATTCTAATGGTTTGCCTCTATGTTGATGATATTATATATATGGGTTCATCTAACTCTTTTGTAGCAGAATTTAAAAAATATATGATGAATAAGTTTAAAATATCATATCTAGGTCTACTGTATTATTTTCTTGGGTTGAAAGTGAAGCAAGGATCAGATAAAATTTTTATTTCACAAAGAAAGTATGCAATGGATCTACTTAAAATATCTAACATGATTAATTGCAAAGCTGCAGCAACACCCATGAATGTAAATGAGAAATTGAAATTTAAAGATATGTTTGACAAATGTAAGATACTATAAAAGTTTGCTTGGTGGTTTGATTTATCTAACTCATACTCGACTAGATATTACCTTCTCTATTAGTATAGTATCCAGGTTTATGCATAGCCCAAGCAAACATCATCTCGAAGCTGTTAAAAGAATTCTACGTTATATTGCTAGAACTACAGATTATGATATTCTTATAATTTTAAATGTAAATTATTTGGTTTCACTAATAGTGACTAGGCAGGAGCTTTAGATGATAGAAAGAGTACTTCAGGTAATATTTTTAGTCTTAGATTAGGAGCTATATATTGGAGTTCAAAAAAGCAAGTAACAACTGCGTTATCGACATCGAAAGTAGAATATGTAGCTACAACATCAACAGCTTATCAAGCAATATGGCTTAGAAGACTTCTATAAGATCTTCATCAAGAACAAAAAGAAGTAATGGAAATATTTTGTAACAACAAAGCTACAATTGCAATGATGAAGAATCCAATATTTCATGGAAGAACGAAGCATATAGAGATACGCTATCATTTCATCCGGGATCTTGTAGCAAATAGAACCATAGTAATGAAGTATTATGGAATAGATAAACAAGTTGCGAATATCTTCACCAAGTCACTTCCAGTTCAAAAGCATATTTATTTCATATCGCAAATCAATGTATGTAACTATGAATCAAGGGGGAGTATTGAGAATTGATTCATAGTAGTTTTCTAGATAGTTACCATGTTCTAGGTAGTTATATGTATGTTCTAAGTAGTAACCCATGATCTAGAAGTTATAGGGTAGTTCCTACACCTAACTCAATCATGAGTGACATGATGAAGTAAGGTAGTTATATCTAGGTCCTATAAATATGATCATAGTTTATGAAGCAAGAAAATGAGTGTACTTGGGAATATCTTATAAGTGTTTCTTGTCTTATCTCTTATTTAAATATTACAATAATTTTCTTGATCGAAATAATTCTTTTTAATTACATCATAGTATTCTATTTTTATGGTTTTCTTATTCCTCCATCCCCAATACTCTCTCCGTATATACTTCTTTAGTGATGGTTAAGCCCATAGAGCAATATTCTTCATAAGTAAAAAATTGTCCATTATATCTTATGGCAGTAAATATAAAAACAATTCTTTCGAGTGGATCCAATTAAATCTTTTATTCACCTGCATCTGTTTGTTGATAATGTTGTCTAGCTAGTTTACCGTTCAGATAAGAAAAGGTCACCTTTCCTGGGTTTTAAGAATCACTACAAATGATTGTTTCCCTCGATTCCTTGCCTCATGTCTAAGGTATGCTTGGACACACATCTAGGACCTTTAACAGCTAGGCAGTCCGCATGAGAAACAATTTAATAGTCTTTCTTTATCATTTAGCATACAATTACAGTAGCTGCAAGATAGCTGCTGTTCTTAGACATCCTTAATTGTTGAACTTGTAAGGCCCTTTTATATCCAAAAGTAAGCTAGTAATGCAATAGCCCACCACCATCAATCATGTTTTAGGCATGAATAGGAGTTATTTCTTATCTTTGGGCGCACAAACTTCAATTTTTTTATGTATACAATTACCATAACTATTCGATGTAGGCATAAAGTAAATAGTGATATCATAGGCCCGGCCGATGTCTTTGTAGAAGGATATCCAACAAAAATGTGCAAGATGGCTTGTGATTAGCATCATTATATATGATAGAAATAAATTCTAGGAACCAATTAGGATTGTGCAGTTTCTTTGATGTCCGAAAGTATTATTATCTCATACAAGGACATTTTATGCATACAAAAAGTAACTATACATTTCTTATTTTCTATTAGTTATGGGTATGACCAAGTTCTTTCACCAAAGAGAAAAACTAGATGAAAATAGACATGCACACAATTTCTTGTTTTGATCAATGTCAACATTTCTGACTAAGCTGTTGAGAAGATCTTCATCAAGATCAACAAAATACAATGAACACCTTTTCTTGATTTCTGATTTTGAGTTAGTTTCGTTCTGCATATTCAGTAGGGTTTTGAAATGGACAGAAACCCGCTTAATGGACGATAAGGCAACAAATTGAAAGACAATATCTGAGGCCACTAGGAAGTCCAACAAATGAAGGTAAGGTGGAACTTGATGTTTGATTATTCCATTTCAACAAGTGGTTTTCTTTTGTACAATTTTACATCTCTGATACAACCAGCAAACTTGGAACTCATTAGCTTATCGTTTAAAGTGTGGATGCCAATGAAGTGCAGCAGCGCAAATTGATTGATGAACATCTAGGGGCTGAGAATGTTAATAAGTGATACCCTGTTTCAGATTAGTCTCCAAAACAAGCATTCTAAACCACCCTCAACATCTCCGAAGCAAAAGACCACCAGCTAGCTTTTGACTTTTGCAAGAACATCGAGTACAAGATTGAGCAAAGCAGAGATCTAGTAATCTCTCTTGCTTCATTCAACACATTTAAGAACACCGAAAGATCAGAGCGTTCAGAGGTCAGAGATACTGGTTGACATTTGCCATTCATTCGCTTCAAATCTTTACAACTCTTCCTTGAGCTCTGTGTAGTCCTGCACTTTTTCTCCAGTAGAGTTGTCACTTCTTCTTGGAAGTGCAAACTGGAGATCTTGAACATGCTCTTTCAGTGTGGTGGTTGCATCCTTCATGGTACCACAGGGGTCCAACAACCTCACTAATCCATCCGCATCCTCTTCCAACCATCTCGTCTGGTCGGAGCAGAATAGGCCTTGTCAGATGCCTGGAAGGCGAAGAAGATCCTCAATGTCGTCATACATATTAGCAAGATGAGAGTCTCAATCCATTGCAAATCATCTCCCTTGTCATGGAGGGCATGTTGAAACTGATGAATGATTCTACACAAGCTTCGAGTTTTTGCAGCTCTTCTATAACCCAGAGTGTAGCAGGATAAGCTTGGGATGTCACGCTGACCGAACAAATATGAAAGGCATTCTCCGTTGCCGCAGTAGAACTGGCAATTGTTATCTTCTTTTCTGCTAAGCTCTTCACAAATTCTATGGCCTGGACAAGGAGGATCATGGATTTGTTCTGGTCCTGCTGTTCTACCTCCTTATATATGGATCACAACACATACAAGGAGGCACCTGGAATAATAATAAATTAAGCCATCCATGTGACGACAACTTGAGTTTTGGTTTGCACTGGAAGATATGTAGGACTTCAGCAGACACGTCTGTCATATATTCCACATCATAGTTTTGATGTCTGATGCAGATCTTCATCCAAGTGCATCATATGAATTAGGATCCTTTCGGCCATTAAACATTGATGATCGCAGGTGCTTTATTTCGATGCTTGTCCCAAGTTGTCTGCTAAATTGTTAATCAGCATGTAGATCCAAAGCTAGCTTTATAACTAGTCTGACAAATGACTTGCATACGTACCAAAGGCATTGAAAGAAAGCACATAGCTTCCATCTCATGGATTACATTTATTGACAATTCAGATGCCTACTTGGTCTTTGTTGTCATGTCCATGCAGTTTTTGTTGTTCCAGCAGTGGTCTAACAATTTTTTAGCAGCAGAGCTTTAAATATATGTGAATTGATCTGGAACATAATTTCTGTGTCTGTTATTTTTTCAGAGTAAGCATCATCTGCTCAAAGATCAGGAAACATGGAGCATCTTGGACACCTTTATCCATCAAAACTTTCAGACGAGATATGGTAAGCTGTCCGGAACATAGCACCACATGTTTCTTCTGCAATTCGAAAGTAGCAGAACTGCAATACTTTTACTGGTTTTCTTCCTAATATTGGAACAGGTCATGGACATGAAGATAATTGTCACCAAACTGCCTGTAGCTGTCCTTGTTATGATATAATCTTTTGAAGTTTACTTTGTCAGTATATACTTCTTTTGTGATAGTTAAGCCCATAGAGTAGTATTACTTGTAAGTGCAAAGTTGTCCATTATATCTCACAGCAGTAAATATAAGAACAATTCTTTCTAGTGGATCCAATTAAATCTTTTACCTTCATCTGTTAGAAAATTCTTTCTAGTGGATCCAATTAAATTTATTTTGCTATAGTGTATGTGGTACTATTAATTCCCAACGAATATCATTTTTTTCATAAAAAAATAAATTTATTATATAAAAATTCATCACCTCTATTTACTCGAAGTGTCTTTATATATCTACCATTTTGCCGTTCTACAAGTGCATTGAATTTTTAAAAATTATCAAATAATTCAAATTTCAATTATAGAAAATATACATAACTCATGTGGCTATAATCATTAGTAAATAATAAAAAATATTAACTTCCACTAAATAATTTTGTATTCATAGTTCCACGCAAGTCAACATGAAGTAATTCAAGATAATGTTGAATATTGAATTTTGATGATAAAATCAATTAATGAGTTTATAGTTTAATCTGCGTTTTGAGTGATGCATGACTAACTTCGATCAGAAAAGGTAAATCGATTAAAACAGGAGGAATCGGATGTTAGGCAGGAGTGGAATATGTTAGAAGATTGGATGTCGAGCTGGAGGATCGGTTGACGTATCGGTAGAAGGCTTCATGCCATGAGTTTGGGCATCGGGCCAAAAGGATCGAACATTGCGCCAAGTAGATCGGATGTTGTAGAGGTCAACATGTTGATTGGGCAATACTCTACAAGAGAGAACGATGCGCCGAAAGGATCGAATGAAGCACCGAATGAACCAATGACATGTTGGACAATATAGGATTCATGCTTATAATCGTGTCTATATCGAGTTAGTTAAGTCTAATTGAATTGGTTTTGGGATGAAACAATGTCAACTCAATTAAGAGCCAACTGGGCCTAAATTAGGGCTAAATTGGGCTTGTTGTTTGGCCCATTCAATATCCTATAACAAAGTCTAGTGGTGGTACTGCCCAGTCATACTCTCCCAGATTGTGTCAAGCAGTGGTACCACCTAGTGTCAGTGCTGCAGGCGATAGTATTGCCCAGCACAGACAGTGGTACCATCAGGACCCGGGAAACCTAAGATGAGACCTTTTTTGGCTCTATTTTTGAAGCCATTTGGGGTCTATAAATATCTTAGATATTTCTTCTTGGCCGAGCATGAAATTAAGTTGAAAGGGGAGAAAGAATACTTGAGAAAAAATTAGAAACTCTCTTAGGATTTAGAGTCTCTTCCTCCTAGAGTTAGAAGTTTTCTAAGGGAGGAGTGATGTCTAAAAGAGAGGTGCAAAGGTTCTCTCCTGAGCTTGTGAAAAGGAGAAAGAGTTGTAAGAGTGGTTGATCTTTACTCGTCGAAAGAAGATCGGTAATGAAAGCTAGTAGCCTCGAGTAAAGAGGAATCGAGAGTGGATGTAGGTCACAATGATAGAACCACTATAAATCTGGTTTGCATTTCTATTTATGCTTTTCTTTCATATTGCAAATTGATTTCTTACTTTCACTATGCTTATAAACGTGTTTTCAAGTTAATATATTTCCGATATGATTTTATCGAACGAGGTTTTCAAATCGACGTAACTTTTACGAAAGTACTATTACACCCCCCCCTCTTAGTGTCGACTCGATCATAATAGTTGGTATCAAAGCTAAGTTTTTTTTCTCGATTGGATTAACACCCAAGAGTGATGGCTTTTTTCGGCTTTCAAGATCTTTCTATCACTCGTCCTTCTATGTTCAATGAAACAGACTACACTTATTGGAAAACCAGGATGAGAGTTTTCTTATA
Organism: Musa itinerans; assembly: GCA_001649415.1. Classification (NCBI taxonomy): domain Eukaryota; kingdom Viridiplantae; phylum Streptophyta; class Magnoliopsida; order Zingiberales; family Musaceae; genus Musa; species Musa itinerans. The sequence continues at coordinate 46,565 of LVTN01000654.1, read as the reverse complement.
TTCTTTGAACTTTGATTTTTGGAATATCGTTGAACTTGGTTTTCAAACCCCCTCTAAACCTATTAATAAATGGATTGACTTTGAGAAAAAAATATTTTCTTTAAATACGAAAGATATGAATGCTTTATTTTGTGTTTTAGATAAAAATAAGTTTAATCGTATTTTGACTTGTGAAACTGCGTATGACATTTGACGTACTCTTGAAGTCATATACGAAGGCACAAGTAGGGTTAAAGTTCTAAATTTAATCTCTTGATGCATGATTTTGAATTGTTTCGTATAAAACCAAGCGAGACTATTGGAGACATGTACACCCGCTTTACGGATATCATCAATAGTCTAAAAGTACTTGTTAAAAGTTTTTCTAATATTGAACTTGTTAATAAGATTTTAAGATCCCTTCCAAAAAGTTGGGATCCCAAAGTAACTGTCATTCAAGAAGCAAAGGACCTAAAAAAATTTTGGCTTGAAGAACTTATCGGGTATTTAATGATCTATGAAATGAGTTGTATTGCACATGAGGAATATGAGAACAACCTTCCAAAGAACAGAAAGGATTTGACACTTAGAATAAATGAAAACCACTCAAGTGAAAGCTCAAGTGATGATGACTTTGAACTCTTAATAATAAAGCTTAAAAAATTCTTAAAATAAGAATAAAAGAATAAAAATAAACTTAAAAAGAAGAAGCTGCTAAAGAAAAAGAAAGCACTCAAGGTGACTTGGGATGAAATGAGTGCATCCGTAGATGAGGAGCAAACCAATGAAGATGAAGTGGTGAACTTCGCTTTGATGGCTCTTGACAATGAGGTAAACAACTCAACTGAAATGTCTACCTTATGATGAATTACTAAATACTTTCGATGATTTATTTGATGAATATAAGCTATTTGGTAACAAATATAAGTTGTTAAAAAAGGAACATGTTTCTAACATGTTAAAAACTAAGCATAATAATTGCATTTTAACTCCTTGCACTAAGTGTGAAGACTTAGACTCACTTAAAAAGGAAATTTTATTTTTACAATAAACGTTAGATAAATTTAAAATTGGTAGCAAATCCTTAAATATGATTCTTGCCAATAAGACTCATGTTCGTAGAAAAGAAAGAATCGACTTTGTGAGTAATTACACTCAACAAAAGCCAACTACTTTTATTAAAGGACCCATATTACATGTTACCCCTAAGATTAAGTGTAATTTTTATGGTAGATGTGGTCATTTTATATATAAATATCCATTTAAAAAGTATGTCTCACATAAGTTGGTTTGAGTTCCTAAAGGAATCACGAATGACTTAATGTCAAAAGCTAAGAATGATAGATTAAACCATGAGGGACTCAAAGCTAAATGAGTACCTTGAACAAACCCACTCTTCTTATAAACTTCTCTAAAATCAAAAGCTAGGAGCAAAAATGATATTTTGATAGTAGATGCTTAAGGCTTATAATCGAAAATCCAAAATACTTCATAAAGCTCACTAGCTCAAACAACATAGGAAAGATCATTAAAATTAGAACTATTGGTAATAAAATAATTTTAATTGAAAATGCTTTATGTTAAATGAAATTGTGCTTGATGATTTAATGATGTAATGATGTAATGAAAATGTTAGAAGTTTTGGTATCATGCTTGACGATTTTATATTTTGCTTGAGGATTTGAAGTAATGATGATTTAAAATCTTATGTTTTGGAATTATGTGTTACACTTTTAATCTTGATGATTTTTGTGATAAATATTACTCTTTTGGTTTTAAACGATGATACATGTTTTGATTTAGCATAAAAGACAAAGACATGCTTGTATGAAATAAATCACATAAATTGAAACAATATAATGAGATTATATTTTAAAAAATTCTCTATCTCTATCTTATCGATTTTTAAATAAAAAATTGATAAATCTATTTATGGCA
>LVTN01000654.1:33731-44112 GCA_001649415.1 Musa itinerans | reverse complement strand
AAGATCAGGAAACATGGAGCATCTTGTACAGCTTTATCAATCAATATTTTGAGAGTAGATATGGTAAGCTTTCCAAATCATAGCACCAGATGTTCCTTCTGTAATTCAAAGGTTGCAGACATGCAATAGTTATGCTGATTTAGTTTCTAGTATTCTATCAGGTCATGGACATGAAGATAGTGTCAACCATCAGCCCTCTCTGCCTGTAGCTGCATCTTATTCAAGAACACAACCTTATAATCCTGCATAGAGCTCATCCATTGTTTCTTAACCATGTATGGTTGATGTGCTTTTTGTTTCTGTAGTATTTTGCGAACTTGCTACCTATCATTATTGTCCTGGTTATAATATAATCTTTTCAAGTGTACTTCTCCAATATATTCTTCTTTGTGATAGTTTAGGTCATAGAGTAATATTATTCATGTGCAAATTTGTCCATTATATCTCAAAGCAGAAAAATATAAGATTAATTCTTTCTAGTGGATCCAATTAAATTTATTTTGCTATAGTGTATGTGGTACTATTAATTCCCAACGAATATCATTTTTTTCATAAAAAAATAAATTTATTATATAAAAATTCATCACCTCTATTTACTCGAAGTGTCTTTATATATCTACCATTTTGCCGTTCTACAAGTGCATTGAATTTTTAAAAATTATCAAATAATTCAAATTTCAATTATAGAAAATATACATAACTCATGTGGCTATAATCATTAGTAAATAATAAAAAATATTAACTTCCACTAAATAATTTTGTATTCATAGTTCCACGCAAGTCAACATGAAGTAATTCAAGATAATGTTGAATATTGAATTTTGATGATAAAATCAATTAATGAGTTTATAGTTTAATCTGCGTTTTGAGTGATGCATGACTAACTTCGATCAGAAAAGGTAAATCGATTAAAACAGGAGGAATCGGATGTTAGGCAGGAGTGGAATATGTTAGAAGATTGGATGTCGAGCTGGAGGATCGGTTGACGTATCGGTAGAAGGCTTCATGCCATGAGTTTGGGCATCGGGCCAAAAGGATCGAACATTGCGCCAAGTAGATCGGATGTTGTAGAGGTCAACATGTTGATTGGGCAATACTCTACAAGAGAGAACGATGCGCCGAAAGGATCGAATGAAGCACCGAATGAACCAATGACATGTTGGACAATATAGGATTCATGCTTATAATCGTGTCTATATCGAGTTAGTTAAGTCTAATTGAATTGGTTTTGGGATGAAACAATGTCAACTCAATTAAGAGCCAACTGGGCCTAAATTAGGGCTAAATTGGGCTTGTTGTTTGGCCCATTCAATATCCTATAACAAAGTCTAGTGGTGGTACTGCCCAGTCATACTCTCCCAGATTGTGTCAAGCAGTGGTACCACCTAGTGTCAGTGCTGCAGGCGATAGTATTGCCCAGCACAGACAGTGGTACCATCAGGACCCGGGAAACCTAAGATGAGACCTTTTTTGGCTCTATTTTTGAAGCCATTTGGGGTCTATAAATATCTTAGATATTTCTTCTTGGCCGAGCATGAAATTAAGTTGAAAGGGGAGAAAGAATACTTGAGAAAAAATTAGAAACTCTCTTAGGATTTAGAGTCTCTTCCTCCTAGAGTTAGAAGTTTTCTAAGGGAGGAGTGATGTCTAAAAGAGAGGTGCAAAGGTTCTCTCCTGAGCTTGTGAAAAGGAGAAAGAGTTGTAAGAGTGGTTGATCTTTACTCGTCGAAAGAAGATCGGTAATGAAAGCTAGTAGCCTCGAGTAAAGAGGAATCGAGAGTGGATGTAGGTCACAATGATAGAACCACTATAAATCTGGTTTGCATTTCTATTTATGCTTTTCTTTCATATTGCAAATTGATTTCTTACTTTCACTATGCTTATAAACGTGTTTTCAAGTTAATATATTTCCGATATGATTTTATCGAACGAGGTTTTCAAATCGACGTAACTTTTACGAAAGTACTATTACACCCCCCCCTCTTAGTGTCGACTCGATCATAATAGTTGGTATCAAAGCTAAGTTTTTTTTCTCGATTGGATTAACACCCAAGAGTGATGGCTTTTTTCGGCTTTCAAGATCTTTCTATCACTCGTCCTTCTATGTTCAATGAAACAGACTACACTTATTGGAAAACCAGGATGAGAGTTTTCTTATATTCTTTGAACTTTGATTTTTGGAATATCGTTGAACTTGGTTTTCAAACCCCCTCTAAACCTATTAATAAATGGATTGACTTTGAGAAAAAAATATTTTCTTTAAATACGAAAGATATGAATGCTTTATTTTGTGTTTTAGATAAAAATAAGTTTAATCGTATTTTGACTTGTGAAACTGCGTATGACATTTGACGTACTCTTGAAGTCATATACGAAGGCACAAGTAGGGTTAAAGTTCTAAATTTAATCTCTTGATGCATGATTTTGAATTGTTTCGTATAAAACCAAGCGAGACTATTGGAGACATGTACACCCGCTTTACGGATATCATCAATAGTCTAAAAGTACTTGTTAAAAGTTTTTCTAATATTGAACTTGTTAATAAGATTTTAAGATCCCTTCCAAAAAGTTGGGATCCCAAAGTAACTGTCATTCAAGAAGCAAAGGACCTAAAAAAATTTTGGCTTGAAGAACTTATCGGGTATTTAATGATCTATGAAATGAGTTGTATTGCACATGAGGAATATGAGAACAACCTTCCAAAGAACAGAAAGGATTTGACACTTAGAATAAATGAAAACCACTCAAGTGAAAGCTCAAGTGATGATGACTTTGAACTCTTAATAATAAAGCTTAAAAAATTCTTAAAATAAGAATAAAAGAATAAAAATAAACTTAAAAAGAAGAAGCTGCTAAAGAAAAAGAAAGCACTCAAGGTGACTTGGGATGAAATGAGTGCATCCGTAGATGAGGAGCAAACCAATGAAGATGAAGTGGTGAACTTCGCTTTGATGGCTCTTGACAATGAGGTAAACAACTCAACTGAAATGTCTACCTTATGATGAATTACTAAATACTTTCGATGATTTATTTGATGAATATAAGCTATTTGGTAACAAATATAAGTTGTTAAAAAAGGAACATGTTTCTAACATGTTAAAAACTAAGCATAATAATTGCATTTTAACTCCTTGCACTAAGTGTGAAGACTTAGACTCACTTAAAAAGGAAATTTTATTTTTACAATAAACGTTAGATAAATTTAAAATTGGTAGCAAATCCTTAAATATGATTCTTGCCAATAAGACTCATGTTCGTAGAAAAGAAAGAATCGACTTTGTGAGTAATTACACTCAACAAAAGCCAACTACTTTTATTAAAGGACCCATATTACATGTTACCCCTAAGATTAAGTGTAATTTTTATGGTAGATGTGGTCATTTTATATATAAATATCCATTTAAAAAGTATGTCTCACATAAGTTGGTTTGAGTTCCTAAAGGAATCACGAATGACTTAATGTCAAAAGCTAAGAATGATAGATTAAACCATGAGGGACTCAAAGCTAAATGAGTACCTTGAACAAACCCACTCTTCTTATAAACTTCTCTAAAATCAAAAGCTAGGAGCAAAAATGATATTTTGATAGTAGATGCTTAAGGCTTATAATCGAAAATCCAAAATACTTCATAAAGCTCACTAGCTCAAACAACATAGGAAAGATCATTAAAATTAGAACTATTGGTAATAAAATAATTTTAATTGAAAATGCTTTATGTTAAATGAAATTGTGCTTGATGATTTAATGATGTAATGATGTAATGAAAATGTTAAAAGTTTTGGTATATGATTTTATATTTTGCATGAGGATTTGAAGTAATGATGATATGAAATCTTATGTTTTGGAATTATGTGTTACATTTTTTATCTTAATAACTTTTGTAATAAATCTTGCTCTTTCGGTTTTAAACGATGATGCATGTTTTGAATTGGCATAAAAGACAAAGGCATGCTTGTATAAAATAAATCACGAAACAACTAAAAAGGGAATGTATTTTGAAAATTTCTCTATCTCTATCTTATCGATTTTTCAATAAGAAATTGATAAATCTATTTATGTGATTTTAAATCTCTTGAAAGTAATTTTGATCATTTGATGATTTAAATTTGAATAAGTTTTATCCTAATTATGATCTTGAATCTCTTTCTCGATATTTGATACTTGAGTTTTTTTATAAATCAAGATCTCTTACTGTATGATTCTTACATTTTATTTAAAAGGAGATTTTCTATATGAATCATTAGATTTCTTATGCATGAATCAAGATCATTTATTAGTTGTTCTCCTATAATTTCTTTTCTTATTTACTAAAGAGGAGAATTATCCATATGAATCATGGTTTTTCTTAATTTCTCATAATCTTAACTTTAGAATTTATTTTATAAAATATGATCTTGATGACTTGAGAATTCTTATGCATGAATCGAGATCATTTATTAGTTGTTCTCCTATAATTTCTTTTCTTATTTACTAAAGAGGACATTTATCCAAATTAACCATGATATGTCACTTAAGTTTTTAAGCTTGATGAATTGAGTTTTATTATGTATAATTTCTTTGTATTCATGAATTATATATCTCATCATCAAGTTAATGTTTCTCGATATATATTCACATGATGATTTGAAAAATGATGTAAAGGGAAAAGTTTTGCACTATTGTAACTTTCCTTTCTTTTTGACAAATGACAAATGGGGAGAAAGATTTGCTAGCTTGCACAATTCAAGAAGAAGCTAAAACTTGTAAACTTACAAAAATTCCTAACTTGCAAAGAAAGGCAAAACTTGTTAGCTTGCTTATCTCAAAAGAGAAGCAAGAAGTGTTATCTTGCACATCTCATGAGAAGCAAAACTTGCACATCACAAGAGAGGCAATACTCATGATGCATGTTCTAACTTGCACATCTCAAAAACTTGCTAGCTTGCATGTTCTAAAATGATGCAAAAATTGCTATCTTACTAGCTTTCATAATTAAAATTTTGTTAGTTACAATTTTCTCCTTTTTGTTGATGATAAAGGGGGAGAAGGTATGATGATGATTTGAATTATGCATGATACGATGCACTTTGATGTTTTAAAATTATGATTATGTATACAATACTCATGATTTTATTATGATGATGTATATGATGTATTGCATATGATGTGAATCATGATTAAAATTGCTTTGACTTGAATTCAATTTGAATTCAATGTTAATTTCGATATGGAATATTAATAAAGGGAGTTTGGTTTAAACTCCATTATCAATTGGTTGTCATCATAAAAAAGGGGGAGATTGTTGAATCTCGGATTTTGATGATGAAATCAATTGATGAGTTTATAATATAATATACATTTTGAGTGATATAGGACTAACTTTGATTAGAAAAGGCAAATAATTTAAAGTAGGAGGAATCAAATGTTGGGCTGGAGTGGAACATGTTAGAAGATTGGACGTTGAATTAGAGGATCAGTCGACGTATCGATAGAAGGCTTCGTGCCATGTGTTCGGGCATCGGGCCAGAATGATCAGACATTGCGTCAAGGAGATCAGATGTTGTGGAGGTCAACATGCAGATTGGGCAATATGTCGCTGTTGGAAAATTTAGGGGCAACATCACATGCGCAGCGGAATAACAGAAAACAAAAATCCTAAATTTTTCAAAAGGTATTCATCGTCGTGCAAAGATTGGTGCCCAAAATCCTTGAAACTAAAAACCACGCGTGAGATAGTTATGTTATCTAGGGAGATCGTATATCCCTGAATCCCTGCAGATCTATAGGAGTGGATAAAGGAGGTCAAGCGTCCTCCTCTCTAGCGATGATCTACACAGCAAGGCTGCGACAATGCTCCTCAAATCTCCAAGCCTGCTATTTGAGGAGGAGAAGGAGAGAGGAGAATAGGACATGACAACTTAGAAGCCCCAGCCTATGAGCCTTTGTTCATTTCTATCTATAGAGGCCCCCAGTTAATCCTAATGGGTCCCTGCCCTATTGGATACTAGATCTCCATCCAATTACCCAAGTCTCTTAGATTAGTGGGTCTCTACCCAACAATATCTTATTAGCTCTTATTGGATCTCATCCATGGGATCCAATAATTCAGGGGCTTATTTGATATTCAATAAGATATGAGCTCCAACAGATATCTCATATCTGAATCTCTACTCGTCGCAACACTTACCATATGTGTATGACTCTCTAGGCCTAATATCGAGCTAGTCATGAGTCATACATGTCAAAACTCATTCTAGTTCAGTGAATTATTATCTCCATAATAATTTACTCGACTCATCGACTATGGACATACTAGGCCACTACGCCGTAGTCCATAGACGATACAAGAGAATCCAGTACTTTGGACCTATCTGTCCTCAGTTACTATGTACCTATAGTCCATTATCCATCTAATATCCTAAAGACCATATATTAGTCATAGTGTTGTCAGACCCATATTGTTTCTCCTTGAGTCTTGCTCTTATCGGATTTTCTCAAAAAACTTTTTTTCTCTCAATCTCAATGACCTTGGCTAAGGATTTGTCTGAGTAAGAACACATAAGACATTCCTCTTATGATACAAAGAGAGAATGATCTTCTATCGACACTCAATAGCCCTCGTAAGGTTGGCTGTCACTACTAAAAATCGGTTGTACTAGATTTAGAACTTCCAAACCTATAAGTCCAATATCAAATAGTGGAATACTCATATATGACATCCTTGGTGTCTCAAGTCTAAGGACTAGATATACCACTTGGACTACAGAATCACTATTTGACAATAAGGCATCATCAATAATCCAACATTCCGTGAGTGAATCAATTAGTGAACTCATTCTCCAATGAGCATATGTAATTTATCCCTAGTGTCCCCACATGAGCAATTATAAGACCAGCTGCATCTATCATATGGACGGGTATACAACACACTAGTCTATTTGGTTACCTCGATAGAGTAACCTATGACTATGATTATTTAAGGTTTATGTTTAAAGATAAATCGGTCTCATTATCGTGATCTCATCATGATCCAATTCCCATTACATAAATCCATGGATATCACAATATATATATATATATATATAACAAGTAATATAAAGTAATAAAATACCAAAATATAATAAGCAAAATATAGTGTGTGTCATATCACACGTGCCATCACTCACGTGATTGGTTTGTAGGGCACCTATGACTAGCAACTACAAGAGAGGACGATGCACCAAAAGGATCGGATAAAGCGTCAAATAAACCAATGATATGCTGGATAACATAGGATTCATACTTGTAATTGCATATGTCTAGATCGAGTTAGTTAGGTCTAATTATATTCGTTTTGGGATGAAACAATGTTAACCCAATTAAAGGCCAATTAGGCTTGAATCAGGGTTGAATTGGGCATATTGTTTGGCTTATTCAATGTCCTCTAACTAGGTCTGGCAGTGGTACTGCCCAGACTAGGCGATGGTATTGCCCAAACATAGTTTCCAAGACTGTGTCAAACGGGGGTATCGCTAGACTTGGTAGTGGTACTGCCTAGACATAGTCTCCCAGACTATGTTAAGCGGTGGTACCGCCCAATGTCAGTGCTACAGATGGTAGTACCATCCAACACAGGTGATGGTACTGCCAGGACCTAAGAAACTCGGGATGAGACCTTTTTTTGCTCCATTTTTGAAGCCATTTGGGTTTTATAAATACCCCAAATCTTTTTGCTTAGCCGAGTATAAAATTGAGTTAAAAAGGGGGAAAGAATACTTGAGAAAAAATTGGAAACTCTCTTAGAATTTAGAGTCTCTTCCTCCTAAAGTTAGATATTTTCTAAGGGAGAAGTGAGGTCTAAAAGAGATGTATAAAGGTTCTCTCCTGAGCTTGTGAAAAGGAGAAAGAGTTATAAGGGTGGTTGATCTCTGCTTGTTGAAAGAAAATCGGTAGTGGAAGCCAGTGGTCTCAAGTGAAGAGGAATCGAGAGTGGGTATAGGTCACGACGACCGAACCACTATAAATCTAGTTTGCATTTCTATTTATGCTTTTTATTCATATTACAAATTAATTTCTTATTTTCACTACGCTTACGAACTTGCTTTCAAGTTAATATCTTTCCGATATGATTTTATCGAATGAGATTTTCGAATCGACCTAACTTTTACGAAAGCACTAATTCATCCCCCATTCTCTTAGTATCGACTTGATCCTAATAGATAATTAGTTGCTCTCCATGCTTTTCCAATAGGAAATAGTTTCCTTATTTTCTATAAATATATTTTTCATATATATCAAGTGTATTAATTTTATATAATCCAAAAATTATTATTATTTATTTAACAACTTTAAACCTTTAATGTTAAGGTCTTTATATATAAATGTCATAACTTACTCATTCTTTTGAGCTGTAATAAGATCATCATTTTTAATATTTGAGACATCAAGTGGAAACATCTTATTCTGTGTCATGCAAATATTTACTATAATCAAACCAGATTTTTTAGTTTTAATAGTGTATGAATCATCATCAAATATAACTAAATATTTGTTATCTATCAATTGTCGAGGTGATAAATTATGTGATAAATTAAGAAAAAAATAATATTATCGAGGTGTTTTACCTTCCCTTGACTTGTTTCATCCCAATTGTTCATTTTCCTTCTCCACTTAGATTTGCTTATTATCTTCAAGTCTAACTTTCAACTTGTAAGTTTCATTAATATCTGGAGACATTGATCTTATGTCTAGATTAGAATATACACTATCCAAAAATCAAATATCATTAACTTATGAATAAGTCATAAAAAATATATTACTTTCTTCATTTTTCTCCACATAGCTTACTTACTTGCTTTTTTTTTTTTCCAGCAATCTACCTTTATGCGACCAAACTTTTTACAATAATGACATTGAATTTCACTATTATATATTTTTTATCATAATTTAATTGTTTTTGTTCATTATGCTCATCAAAGTGCCATCTTCCTTTTCCTCTTCCATTTTCTCTACCATGAAATCCTCCTCTACTATGTCCTCTTCCTGTTAATTTTTTTAATCTCTTCTTTTGAAGTAGAAGACTTTATCTTAACCTGAAATGTTTTTTCTTTATTTTTCTCAAGTGACTTATTCAACCTTGCTTTATATGCTTGCAAAGAACCTATTAGTTCATTAAATAAAAATGTGTATAAATCTTTTGACTCCTTAATTGTGACAATAACATGATCAAATTTTGAAGTTAAACTTTTCAAAATTTTTACAATAATTATATGATCATGAAAATGTTTATCATAATATTTTATTTGACTAATTATTTTAGTCATTTAAGAAAGAAAATCTTATATTGACTTATTACTTTTTATAAATAAAATTTTAAACTCACGATGAAAGGTTTAAAATTTTACTATAATTATCCTCGATTAGCCTTGAAATTCATTTTAAAATATCAACTAAGCTCACATTGCGGTTGTAGCTATTGTAATTCTTAAAAAGATTGTCTCATGTATAGTTTATTGAATGAAGAACAATGCTATTGAGTTCTTCTTTCTATTCTCCCTCAACATGATTTTTTCATCTAGATTTATATATCCATTCTCTATTAAGTTCAAAATATCTTGAGACTTGAATAGAGTTTTCATCTTAATACTCTAAAATTCATAGCATTTACTTGAAAAGATGGGAATAAGGGGTTGAAACATAGAATTGCTATTAAAAGTCATAATGGTCGGTTCAGATTAAAACTTAGCTCTAATACCATAAATGTTGGTGATGGAAGAGCAAGAAAATGATAAAAATAGAATACTGTAATTAAAAGAGAATGTTTTCAATCAAGAAAATCGAAATAGTATTAAACAAGATATGAGACTAAAAACAATTACAAGATATTCCTAAGTGCATATTACTTTGCTTCATGAACTATGGTATTATTTATAGGACTTAGTGATAACTACCTCACCCTATCATGTCACTAATGATTAAGTTAGCTGTAGGAATTGTTGAATCTCGGATTTTGATGATGAAGTCAATTGTCATTTGTTATCTAATCCATATGTTGAGATAAGTGTGCAGGATTAACTATGATGAAAGTAAGACATGCAGCAGGAGTTGCGCCGGAGTCAAGACTATGATCACGTTGGGAGTTTGAGAGTTCGACGGAAGTCCGGACGGCCATTGGAGGTTCTGTGGGAACAAATCCAAGAAGTCCAGGAGCTTGCCAAAGAAGCTCGTCGGAACTCGCCAAGTGGATCATCGCAAGTCTAGGAGTTTGCCGGAAGTCCGCAGGAGCATCGCCGAAGGTTCGTCGGATGTTCGCCGGAAGATCGCCGGAAGAAGCGATTGACGCACCGGAGCAAGTTGCAGTAAATGTCTTAAGAAATATCGTAGTTAGCACGTTGATTAAGTTAGAAATGGAAGGTGATCCCA
>LVTN01000654.1:6044-27826 GCA_001649415.1 Musa itinerans | reverse complement strand
ACCTTTTCTATGAACGTCACCCTTGTTGGCAAGGATCATGTTCAAGGATTTGCTACCAACCTCAAACTTCTCTAAGGTTTTCTTAAGTAGCACATTTTCCTTTTGAAGTATTTCTAGTTCGTGACATTTCGTACATGGAGCTAAACTATCATTATGCTCAATTTTTAATTTATCAAAATTACTAACAAGAGAATCATGCTTTTTTTTTAACAATTTATATTTTTTACTAATTGATTTGCATTCATCAAATAAATCATGAAAAGCATTTAATAGTTCATCAAATGATAAATTTGCATCAATTAAACTTGTTACCTCATCTCCAATGGCCATTAGTGCATAGTGAGCAACTTGCTCGGTGTTGGTTAGCTCCTCTTCTTCGGATGCACTTGAGTCATCCCATGTTGCTTTGAGCACCTTCTTCGGTATCCTCTTCTTGGCTTGGGGACATTCACTCTTGTAGTATCTCGGTTTCTTGCATTCGTAGCAAATTACTTGATCTTTCTTGAATTCAAATTTATTTTTAGTGTCATTTTTAAATTTGTTCCTTTTAATGAATTTTTAGAATTTCCTTGTTAAAAGTGTCAAGTCATCATCAAAGTCCTCATCACTTAAGTTTTCTTTCAAGTGGTTTTCTTGTGTTCTTAGTGTCATATCCTTCATGTTCTTTGGAAGGGTGTCCTCAAGCTTTTCATGAGCTTTGCATATCATTTCATAGGTCATTAGTGACCCAATTAGTTCTTTAAGAGGAAAATTATTTAAATCTTTGGCATTTTGAATGGCCATGACTTTAGGGTCTCAACTCTTTGGAAGGGATCTTAAAACTTTATTAATGAGTTCAAAATCCGAGAAACCTTTACCAAGTCCTTTTAGACTATTGATGACATTCGTAAATCGGGTATACATGTCTCTAATAGACTCACTCGATTTCATTCGAAATAACTCATAAGAATGAACTAAAAGATTAATTTTTGACTCCTTCACTCTACTTGTGCCTTCATGAGTCACTTCGAGTGTGTGCCAAATATCAAAAGTCATTTCATAAATCGACACTCGATTAAACTTGTTTTTATCTAGTGCACAAAACAAGACATTCATAGCCTTGGCATTTAAAGTGAAAGTCTTATTCTCCAACTCATTCCAATCGTTCATTGGAAGAGAAGACTTTTGAAAACCATTTTCGACAACATTCCAAAGCTTAAAATCCATTGAAATTAGGAAGATCCTCATTCTAGTCTTCTAATATGTGTAATCCGTCCCACTGAACATGGGCGGACGTGTAATTGAATGACCCTCTTGGTTGTCGGCAAATGCCATCTCTCTTAGATTTTAAACTAAACGAGAGTAAACATTGCTCTGATACCAATTGTTAGGATCAAGAGCGGCACTAAGAGAGGGGGGGATGAATTAGTGCAGTAAAAAACTTTCGCTATTTCAAAAACTTATTTCGATTAAAGTCGATTCCAACGAGAATGGTTTCAATTCAATCCGTTTCATGAAAATGCAAGGGAAAACTAAGGTGGTTTGTAGCAATATAAATTGCACAAATGAAAAGCGTCGATTTCGTAAAATCTTTGTACGATTAAAGTCGATCTCGGAAGATGTTTACGTGAAAGCGTATGTAGATGTAGTTAAAGCACAGTAAGGAGGAGAGGCAGTTTGCTATAAAAGAAAGTTGCTTAAAGTAAATGCAAATTGAGTTTTAGAGTGGTTCGGTCAACGTGACCTACATCCACTTTTACAGCTTTTCTCCTTTTGCCGGGCTTAGGAGACAACCCTTACAAGTTTCACTCCTCTTTCTTGGAGGATTACAAGGTTAAGAGATTAAGGAGGAGAACTCTAACTTTTATAACGCTTTAAGGCTTAAGAACTCAAGATTATACCAATAGGTTTTGTGCCCTTTCATGCAAGAAAGGGTGGGGTTTTTATAGGCCCCAAGGAGTTCAAAAATGGAGCCAAGAAGTGTCTCATCCCGGATTTCCAGGGTCCTGGCGGTACCACCGCCATTACTGGGCAGGACTACCTCCTGACAAAGCTCGGAGACCGAGCTCTGGCGGTACCACCGCTTGACAAGGGCGGTACCACCTCTGGCAGCATTAACTGCCGACGATACCACCGCTTGACAGGGGCAGTACCACCGCCCAGAATTCCTGGGAGACCGAGTCTCCCAAGTGGTGCCACCGTCGGCCAGGAATTCAGGGACCGAATGGGCTGCTCTATTCGACCCAATTTACCCCTATTAAGGGCCTAGTTGGCTCCTAATTAAGTTAGTGGGATTACACTCTAACTATGATAATTAAGACATAATTACTACACTTCATGTTCCGATGCGTCAATCGCTCTTCCTACGAGCTTCCGGTGTACTTTCAGCTAACATCTGACGAACTCTCAACAATGCTCCGGCAGACTCTCAGCAAGCTCCTAGACTTTGCGACGATATTCTTGGCGAGTTCCGACGACCTTCTATGGCAAGCTCTTGGACTTCTCGGTTGGTTCCCACAGAACTTCCGACGAACGTCCGGACTTCTGACGAACTCTCGAACTCCCAACGTGATCTTGATCTTGACTCCGGCATAATACCTGCTTTATGTCTCACTGTCATCGTAGTTAATCCTGCATACTTTTCTCAATATATAGATTAGATCAAACAAATTACAATTGACTTCATTATTCTTAAAGCTCATGATTGATACGGTGATAAAAAAAATGGCAAAAAGAAGAAGAAACCAAAAACAAAGTTGTGGATGTTTGATTGGATTGGCCTTTGAAATATCAGGTGTTGCTGTACCCTAATAGGACCTGCAGATCTAATATCTACTTGTTTATCTACAATGAGAATGGATTATCACTATCGAATATTTTTTTCAATAAACTCAGGTTATGCTTTGATCTTGAACATTAAATATGTCATTAACTAGTACTTTCTGATCATTGGACATTTATGATGGAGGACTTACATATTTCAAGTCTTAGCTGTTAATTTTTGCTGGTAGATCCAATATTCATCAGCTACCGTTGATGTTTTCTTATTTGCTATTTTTATCAATTTAAGCTGAAATTATATATTTTTTGGATCTAAGTTTTTATGAAATGTTGAAAACATCTAATGAAGCCTATATGACATTTTTTTTATTTGTGTTATTAAAAGTTTTATTTTCAGTTAAGTTAGCCCTTAAAAAACTGAATTTTTCTTTTTTATTTTTGGTTAAGTTATAGTGAATGTAGAACCAATTTTGGTCAAAAATTATTTCAATATTATCAGTGATGATTTTATGAACTTTTGAAAAAGAAAAATAGATCTTGAGTTACACTATTTTTGAATAAAATTATATATTTTTTATTTTTGAAACAGTGTAACTCCATTCAAAACAAATAATTTAACTGAATCTTTTATCCAAGAATACTAAAATTTTTATTAAACCTTGAAAATGCCTAGGAGACTCCTAAATGTTTTTTTTTTAATTTTTTTTATCATTAAAGGATCTATTTTTAGTTAATTCAACCTTAAGCGCTGAAATCTTTTTCTTCTTTATTTTTGACTGATTTAAGTCAGTTATAATTTTTTAAGCCAAAGTTTTTATGCAAGTGCATCATATAGTTTAATATCCTTTTGGTCATTAAACATTTATGATCACAGGTGCCTTATTTTGATGCTTGTCCCAAGTGGTCTGCTAAATTATTAAACTGCTGGTAGATCTAAAGCTGGCTTTATAACTAGTCTGACAAAGGACTTGCTTATGTACCAAAGGCATGAAAAAGAAAGCACATAGGTTCTTTCTCAAAGATTACAATTATCAATAATGCAGATACCTACTTGGTCCTTGTTGTCATGCCCATGCACACCCTTGGTGTTTTTGTTGTTCCAGCAGTAGTCTCTTTGTTTTTCTTGAGCAGCAGAGCTTTAAATATATGTGAACTCGTTTGGAACATGCTTTCTGTGTTTGTTATTTTTTTAGAGTAAGCATCTGTTCAGAAGATCAGGAAACATGGAGCATCTTGTACAGCTTTATCAATCAATATTTTGAGAGTAGATATGGTAAGCTTTCCAAATCATAGCACCAGATGTTCCTTCTGTAATTCAAAGGTTGCAGACATGCAATAGTTATGCTGATTTAGTTTCTAGTATTCTATCAGGTCATGGACATGAAGATAGTGTCAACCATCAGCCCTCTCTGCCTGTAGCTGCATCTTATTCAAGAACACAACCTTATAATCCTGCATAGAGCTCATCCATTGTTTCTTAACCATGTATGGTTGATGTGCTTTTTGTTTCTGTAGTATTTTGCGAACTTGCTACCTATCATTATTGTCCTGGTTATAATATAATCTTTTCAAGTGTACTTCTCCAATATATTCTTCTTTGTGATAGTTTAGGTCATAGAGTAATATTATTCATGTGCAAATTTGTCCATTATATCTCAAAGCAGAAAAATATAAGATTAATTCTTTCTAGTGGATCCAATTAAATCTTTTACCTGCATCTGTTATCTGATAATTTTATCTAGCTAGTTTACAGTTCAGACAAGCAAATGCCAGATTTACTAGGGTTTAAGAATCAGTTGAAATTATTGCTTCATAGTGCTCAGTTTATGTTATGCTTGAACTGACAGCCAGAATCTTTAACAGCTAGGTAGCCCACATGAGAAACAATTTGATTGCCCTTCTTTATCATTTAGCATACAATTAAAGTAGTTGTAAGATGGCTGCTTTTCTAAGAGATTCTCAATGCCACAATTTTTTGAAGTTGTAAGAGTTCTTCATATCCAAAAGTGAGCTAGTAACACAGTAGCACACACCACAATTAACCATGTTTTAAGCATGAATAAGAGTTATTTTCTGACCTTTGGGCACACAAAGTTAACTCTCTTTTTTTTTTCTGTGATCTTTACAATTACCATAACTGTTTGATATAGGCAAAAAGTAAATGGTGAATTTGGTAGGCCAGGAAGATGAGACTTTTTAGAATAAAATATCTAACAGTAATTTATAATATGGCTTGTGGTTAGCATCAAATATATACAGTAGAAGTAAATTCTAGTAACTAATTATATGATCTCCAAAAGTATTTTTATCTCATACAAGGACATTTATCAATACAGAAAGCAACCATACATTTCTTATTTACTAGGTCCTAATAAAATCCTCTGTTTTCTGGTAGTCATGGATTCCAAGTTCCTTCTCCAAAGAGAAAGGCAAATAAGGAAAGAAAGATGAAAGGAGAGCATCCACACAATGCAACACTATAGTTACTTGTTTTGATCTAGTCCTTCCTTTTTAGGGTAAGGTATTCAAGAACACCTTTTCTTGATCTTTTCTATATACTCAGTCTAAGTTCTTTAAATAGACAGAAACCAACCTAGTGGATAATAAACAACAAATTGAAAGATGATACCTCAGGGCAGCAAAAGGTCCAACAAATGAAGGCCAAGTAAAACTTCGACGTTTGAGTATTCCATTTGCATTTAAACCTGTGTTTCTTTTGTACAATTTTACATCACACATACAACAAGCAAAATTGGAACTCATTAGCTTATCCTTTGAAATGCGGATGCCAATGAGGTAGGTGTATGACGTGCAGAGTGATTGATGAGCATCTAGGGGCTGAGAATGTTAAGAAGTGATACCCGGTTTTGGATTAGTCTCCGAAACAAGCATCCTAAACCATTCTCAACATCTCCAAGACTGATCTCAATTGTCTTTAGCTGATTCTGCACCATCAATATCTTCTCAGCATCTGCATCTTTTAGAGCTACACGCGGTGAGACATCTACATCCCACATTTCACATAAATCCTCCTTGCATGCCACTCTCATGGCCTTTGAGGCAAAAGACCACCTGCTAGTTTTTGCCTTTGGCAAGAACATCAAAGACAATATCGAGCAAAGAAGAGATCTAGTAATCTCTCTTGCCTCATTCAACACATTTAAGACCACCGAGAGATTCGGGTCTTCCGAGATCAGAGAGGCTGGTTGACATCTGCCATCCATTTGCTTCAAATCTTTATAGCTTTTCTTAATGATCTTCTGTATCTCCTTCCTCGAGCGAACGTGATCCTGCACCCTTGGTCCAGTAGAGTTGTCACCTCTTCTTCCAAGTGCAAACCGAAGATCGTGAACATTCTCTTTCAATGTGGTGGTTGCATCCTTCATGGTACCACAGAGGTCCAATAACCTCATTAATCCCTCCACATCCTCCTCCAACCATTTCCTCTGGTCAGAGTAGAATAAGCCTTGTTGGATGCTTGGAAGGCGAAGAAGATCCTCAATGCCATCATGCATATTAGCAAGCTGCCTCAATCCATCGGAAATCATCTCTCTTGTCATGGAGGGCACTGTCGAAACTGATGATTCTGCAAAAGTATTGAGTTTTTGTAGCTCTTCTACGATCCACAGCGTTGTTGGATGAACTTGGGATGGCAGACTGACTGAACGAACATGAAAGGGAGTCTCTGCTGCTGTAGTAGAACTGGCCATTGTTGCCTTCTCTTCGGCTATGCTCTTCTCAAATTCAATGGATTGGACGAGGATGCTGATAGACTTGTTCTGGTCCTGCTGCTCTACCTCCTTATGTATGGATCACAACACATACAAGGAGACAACTGGATTCAAGGTTAACCAGGTCATCGATGTGATGACAACTCAAGTGAGTGGAAGGAAGACATGTAGCAGTTCGGCAGACAGGTCGCTCTTCTTAATTCCACATGACTGGTTTGGAGTCTGATACAAATCTTCATCCAAGTGTATGCTATCGGTTGGTATTCTTCTGGTCATTAAACATTTATATACGTTAGTTCGATGCTTGTCTCTATGTTGTCTGCTTAATTATTAATTAATCTGCTGGTAGATCCAAAGCTAGCCTTCTACAAAGTTGTTGTTTAAGCACCCAAGGCATGAAAAAGAGAATACATACTTTCCATCTTTCTCATGGATTACAAAGACTTGTGGTGCTATATATTATTGCTGTTTTCTTAAAGTTCAAGATGATAGATTGACATGCTCATAAAAAAAGGCAAAAAGAAGAAATAGAAAAAAAAAACAAAATTGTAGATGTTTGATTGGATTGGCATTTGAAATATCAGGTATTGCTGTATCTGAATAGGACATGCAACTCTAATAGCTACTTGTTTATTTATAATGAGAATGGATTATCACTATTGAATATTTTCTTCAATAAACTCAGGTTATGCATTGATCTTCAGCATGAAATGTTATTAACTAATACTTCTGATCATTGAACATTTTTGATGCAGGACTTCATATTTCAAGGCTTAGATCCAATATTCTTTTATCTACGTCTGAAATTTTATGATTTTCTTTTAATTTTTATCTATTTAAGTTGAAATTATAATTTTTTTAATCAAAATTTTTATGAAACCTTGAAAACATCTAATGAAGCCTAAATTGTTATTGTTTCTATTTTTGGGCTTACAAAAGTCCTATTTTTAGTTAATTTAGTCCTTAAAAATTATATTTTTTATTTTTTTGATTAATTTAAAGTGAATGTAGAAATAATTTGAGTCAAAAATTACTTGAATATTATCAGAGTTTACTTTATGAAGTTTTAGAAAAAAAAATAAATGCTGAGTTATTTTTTAATAAGATTACATTATTTTTTGATTTTTTAAAACAATATAACTCTTCAAAACGAACAATGTAATCGAAATTTTTTATCTAAAAATATTAAAATTTTTATTAACCTTGGAAATGCATAGGGGATTCCTGAATGATATATATATTTTATACTTGGACCATTAAGGGATCTATTTTCAGTTAATTTAACCTTAGAAGCTTTTTTTTCTTTTTTATTTTTAGAAAGTTCAAGTTGAAATTATATTTTTCTATCAAGTTATTCATGAATATTAAAAATATCTTATCAAGCCCTAAATGATCACTTTTTATATTTTTGGGCCACTGAAAGTATTGTTTTCAGTTAATTTAGCCCTTAAAAATTTTAAAATTTTATTTTATATTTGGCTAATTTAAAGTGAATATAAAATTAATTCAGGTCAAAAAATACTTTAACATTATCATACATGATTTTGTGCAGTTTTACAAAAAAAAAAAAAGAGATCGGACCCTTATTTAAAATAATTTGAATGGGGTTATAATTTTTTTCGGTTCTATTAAAAAATAGTGTAACATTATTTAGAAGAGTGTAATTGAAAATTTTAATCTAAAAATTATAGTTTTTCTATGATACCTTGGAAATGTCTAGGGAAGCTGTAAGTGATTACTTTTTCTATATTTGGATCATTTAATGACCAATTTTCAGTTACTTTAATATTAAAAGCTAAAATTTCTATTTTCTGATTTTTGGCTAATTTAAGCTGAAATTATATCTTATTTATCAAAATTTTTATAGAACCTTGAAAATATCTGATGAAAACCTAAATGATTACTTCATCAAAAGTCTTCTTTTCAGTTAATTTAGCCTTTTAAAATACTAAATTTTATATTTTTATTTTTGACCCATTTAAAGCGAATCTAAAACAAATTGGGTCAAAAATAGTTTAATATTATCAAAAATTATTTTACAAAGTTTTAAAATAAATTTGAAATTTATGTTACACTATTTTTTAGTGGGGTTACATTGTTTTTTAGTATTATTAAAAAATAGTATAACCCTAGAAAAAAACAATTTAATTTAATTTTTTTATCCAAAAATATCAAAGATTTTATGAACCCTTGAAAATTCATAGACAAACCCTAAAAAATCACTTTTCTATTTTTGGGCGAATCTATTTTAATTTTGACCAATCTATATTGAAATTGTATTTTTTTATGCTCAAATTTTCATGATATCTTGTAAATATCTGATGAAGCCCGAAATAATTAATTTCCAATTATCTATGATTTAAAAGTCTTATTTTCAGTTAATTTATCCCTTAAAAGGTTGAATTTATTATTTTTAATTTTTACCTAATTTTAAGTGAATTTAGAACCAATTTGCACCAAAAATCACTTGAATATTATCCGTAATGATTTTGTGACGTTTTAAAGAAAAATTTAGATCTTGAGTTATATTACTTTTTAATGTGGTTATATAATTTTTGGGATTGTATTCATAAATAGTGTAACTCTAATAAAAAATAGTTACATTGATCTCTTATTTTCTTAAAAAAAATCAACTTTTTAAAAAATCCTAGGACATGACTTGTAAGGTCCTAAATGTTTCTTTTCATATATAAGCATTTGAAATGAATATTTTTTACTGATTTGAATCCTTAAATGATATAAATTCAAATATTGGTCATTTAGGCTTTTGAAAATTATTTTGAAGAATTTTTGAAAATTTAGTAATTTATTATTATTTATTTAAAATATGTAAATAATAATATTGTAGATGCAGGAGTTCATTTTTCAAGGCTTGGTCCCCAAGATGTCTGCTAAACTGTTGACCTGCTGCTGATAGATCCAATATTCTTGTATGTGGTTATTCCTATATGTTTTCTTAACCACTTAACATGTCAACATGTACTAGGAGAATCCACAACCTCGACATCTCTGTTGTCTGATCTGAAGCTATCCGACAACGAATCCAGCAGACGAACAAACGCGGCCAGAAACTAGGAATCCACACGCAGATCGCATCCAGATTTGTCTTCTTGTTGGTGAGAGATCCCCATTATTGCAGCAGGCTATAGAACACCAAAAGCTCTCTTGTTCCTCACTGAATTGGATACATGAATGAACAAAGATTACAACTGGTTTAGCTGAGTGTTTTAGATCTTCCTAAAACAAGGACAGGATCCATCACTTGCAGTCTTTTGCTGCGACCCCACGAGCAATGTCGGTGATCTGCACGCCCAAGTCGTAGACCGAACCGATTCTCCAGTCGACCGGCAGAGCCTCACTCTGAGCATAAACCCACTTCCCGCCGTAGCCGCCTGTCACCACCATCCTGAGCTGTAGCGGTCCGGGAGGCGCCCGGCTCGTGCTCCAGACCGGGCCGTAGACCCGGCTCAAGAATCTCCAATCGGACGAACCCGCCTGTTAACCCAAGCATTCGCGTCAGTACTGTAAGATATGGTGGCATTCTGCTCCAACTTCAACAGGGAGAGAGAGAGAGAGAGAGAGAGGCCTACCTGTGCAACATCCACTGCTCCTATGTCAGTTTGACCTCCCTGGTACAGGAACTTGATGGCCAAAACATTGGGACTTCGGCTCTTCTCTTCCACTTTGATAGATAAGTTCTTCGTGTGTTCGCATGGAATCCTGCTCACAGGAAGTGTTACAATAAACAATGTGTTGTCTAATGCCCAACTCTCACATCCATTTAGTACCTCTTGTATTCCACATCCACAGTGCCAAGTTTCTCCAGCTCTCCGGCCGCCGAGTGCCGTGCCATGGCCACAAAAGCCGGTCTGCTTAGCACCAAATCGGTGTCGTTGCTCTCGTTAAGGTCCGTGAGGATCACTTTGACCCCTCCTCCTCTACAGATCCTCGTGTTCCTACACCTCACCTGCTTAATTATAAAAAGCTTACATACCTGAGAGAGAGAGAGAGAGAGAGAGAGAGAGAGAGAGAGAGAGAGAGAAGTTTCAGTATCTGAAGCAAACCTGGAAGCATGCTCCACAGGCAACACCACCTCTGAGAAGAGCGGAGCTTGCAGCAGCGACATAGCCTCCACTGAGTGCCAAAGTCATGGAACCATATCCACAAGTCCCAGCTAAACACAGGAGAAATCATTCGATCGAGCTCACACTGAAGGTCTAATTAAGAAGTACAACGATTGCACAGGGATACAACATACCAGAAAGAGCAGAAAGAGAACAGAAGTATCCAGCCTTGGATCGGTGGACGCACCTGCCACAGGCCATAGAAGAAAAGCCAAGAAGGAGGATAAGAAAGATTAAGCAGCCAGAAACACCACACATGGCGTCGAGAGCTAAGGTGGGAAAAACGGTATAGCCTTCTACTGATCATATATGCGAGAGATCGATGTCGGAGGAGGAAAACTACAAAGTTCTGCAGTAGACTGCACGCCAAAGTAGCCTAATAAGACAAAGCGCAGTACAAGAAGAACGCGGTGGTGGAATGCAATTGAAAGTGGCAGTGACAGCAACCACTGCACGCGCCAATCAAGGAGAAACTTCGTGGGTCGGATGAACATGAACCCAGATAATTGCAACTCATGCATTCATAATTCTCTGTGTGAAGTCAATCAGTAGTAATCAAAGTTTAACTTGTCATTTCCAGTATTGCCGCAACTCTATCACAATGGCGTTGTTCTCTAATTAGCATTTTTTTGGTATAAACTAGTGCAGAACCTCAGGTTGATAACTCCATTGATCAAGCCAACTCGAATCAACGAGATTGCAAGCCTGTGCCTGACTTAAATTGGTGGAAACATGAAGTAAAACTCGAGTTAAATTTAAATTTGAGACGGAGTAATATTTTTAACGTAAACCGACAAATCGTAAGGTGGCTAAAAGTGCCGTGCGAAGAAGGGTGGAAGAATATTTGTGTGAGGACAATCAACTGCATGACTTGAAGTCAAGCTCTGCTTTTTGCATCTGCGTGCAACAAGTTGCGTGAATGTAGCTCAAGTCACTTCTTGCATTAAAATGATCTGAAGCGACAGATCGGCTACGGTTAAAAAGGTACATTTTTTTTTCTCTAACACAATATGTTAGTCCTTTGTCACGATTGGATAAAAGAGTCAAATTGACTTATAAAAGTATAATACTTGAAATTAAATATTTTGAACCATTAGCTTAGACTCAAAATAACTAGAACTTCAACATTTTGGATATGACTTAAGCTCAATAATTAAAGTATCTCGTCACATAGAGTTGTGACTCCAATCATGATAATTGGAATCATCTAATGCTATAACTCACATTCAAAGACGTGATCAATTATCACACACCAATAGGGATAATTATAAGAGTTAAACTTAGGCAAAAGCATCTTGGACCAAGATTTAAACTTAACAAAGTTACTAGGCTATAAATATATATATGTATATATACATATACATATATACATATACATATATATATATACATATACATATATATATATACATATACATATATATGTATGAATGTATATATATATATGTGTGTATATATATATATATATACAAATATATATATATACATACATACATATATATATATATATATATATATATATATATTATATAAGGCTGAGGCTCAAACCTATATAATGTACTATTATATAATTATAAAAGTACACTGTATAGCACGGTTGCATATGTATGTGAGTGTTATATACAGTGCTTATAACACTGATCGGTCGAATTAATGGTCAACTAATGAAGCAAATACGACTCTTGATGCAGCACCACTCAAATAATATTTCTTTGAGATTCATGTGTGATGGATGGGTGGTGGTGCAGCGGGGTCTCCCTGCATGTATGTATCAAGAAACAATGTATACCATCTCCTCCGACTCGTAACAGAGAGAGAGAGAGGCGGGGGGAGGGGGGTGAAGGAGGAGGAGGAAAGAGAAGGGTAGATGACTGAAGGTCATCAGCTTGTTCTAGGAGTACTGGCTGCTGAGATCTCCCCACCGCACGTTGTACTTGGCGGCAAGGTAGTGTGCCCCAACTGGTCCTCGGCTGCCGTAAGGATAAAGCTCCGGCGCGATCCTCTTGTCCTCCAGCTCCTTCAGCACCGGGGTGAAGAGCGCCCATGCCGCGTCCAGCTCGTCGCTTCTGATGAAGAGCCGTCGCTCGCCTTCGATCGCGTCCAGTAGCAGCCTCTCGTATGCATCAGGGATCTCTCTAGAGTACCTGCATCGTCACCAAATCACCCTGAATCAGTAGTCTCCATGTTTCCTGCCTCCACCCAAGGTAATCTCATATCACATCTCTCGAAGATACACTGGTCATTGATCATCATGTGGAAGCAATCAGTTTTTCAACGGGTCACAAGTAGATCTCTCTCACAAATCATCATGTATCTATCTTGAATCAATGTTTATGGATCTTGCATCAACAAAATATGTGAACGACAATTAGAAATCTCATCCACTTTACCAATCTGCATTGGCAAAGACAGGTTATATATGGGTGACAACTAGAAATCTCGTTATCAGATTAACATAGCTTTTGTTCTACTCTTATATATGTGTATATATATATATATGTGTATATATATATATGTATATGTATATATATGTATATGTATATATATGTATATGTATATATATGTATATGTATATATATGTATATGTATATATATGTATATGTATATATATGTATATGTATATATATGTATATGTATATATATGTATATGTATATATATGTATATGTATATATATGTATATGTATATATATGTATATGTATATATATGTATATGTATATATATGTATATGTATATATATGTGTATATATATATATGTATATGTATATATATGTATATGTATATATATGTATATGTATATATATGTATATGTATATATATGTATATGTATATATATATACATGGTTCTAAACCGGTATCTTCTTAGTCATCCTAACGTAGAAAAGACTCTTGGATATCTCATATCGTTGAGTTCTTCCTTGTTCCTCAAATAATTTACGGAGATCTAGGAGAATAGATCTAACATCTATCTTTTCATGCTGCCTTTATAACTCGATAGTCATGGAACCCAATATGTAACAATGAGTTAGAGTAGAGTCATCTATATACTTCATATAGTGAGTGATCTCATCATCCTTTGCCCCTTCCTCGGACATAGGCATCACTGTGTTAAGGACATACATGATTTTCTCCGCCGTGAGAATGATTCTCAAGTTGTGGAGTCAATCTGTGTAATTTGAACTAGTGAGGCGGTTGACATTAAGTTTGTCATTTAAGGGATTTAAAAGCGATATTTTTTGAAATTAAAGATGTGGCAGAAATAAATAACATATAGATTCTGTTAAAATTAAATAATCAAGATATAAAATTATATCTTAATCTACTCCCACTATTTTATTGTGAATCAGACAACTCCCTCCAATATGTGAATCAAAGACCCCCCAGCAGATTCTAGTGGGGATAGAGCTCCAATCGGCATCTTATTGTAACCTCCAAGGATTTGACCAATCACACTAAGCCCGAAAAGGTAGGAAACTCGTGTCGATCATAACTCCTTATGATTCTCGTCATGTTTGACCTTTGAACTATAATGGCCTCGAGGGACTCAACTAACCATAATGTTCAGTTAAGTCATCACCATCGTTACAAGATGAGTCTGATTCGATGAAATGATATCGAGGGACTCGACCAAGCATATCATGTCCTAAAGTCATCAGTGACATCTCTATGTCATAGGCAAAATCTCAAATTATAATATAAGTGAGCCTCGAGGGATTTGACCAACTTAACCTACGTTGGGAATCGATTTCTCCCTATAACGATGGAAGGCCACGTGGGTTAATCTAATTGTCACATGTTTATCAACTTAATATTATCGAGAGAGGGGATTTTGATTCGGTCTCTTAATATAACGTGTCATACACATATATATTATATATATATATAGCACATATATATATATATATATATTAGGTGTATAAGAAATCATACATCACATGTGCAATCACATCAGGAACCCATATTGTTGAGAGGCCCACCCAAGCTGAGAGATCGATTGAAATACTATCAGTTTCGTCGAGACCATGACTATGACACTAAAGAGTACCGAGATCTAAAATATCATATTGAAGAGCTCATCCACTGGGGGCACCACAAGCAGTATCTCCATAAGCCTCAGGAGCCCTTCTTGTGCCCCCATGCCCTCGTCGAGAAGTAGATAGATGTAATCGTTGGTGGGCTAGCTTCGGAGGGAGACAACACATCCAACACAAAATCGACACCCACGCTGCAATGGAGTCAACCCCCTGACTCGACCTTGTCCCTCCAGCCTCCTCATCCCAAGAATCCACATGGATGACCTTACTCTTTTGAAACATGACCAAGCCATATCGATCCTTAAGCCACAATATAAATGTACATAATATTTTTGATGCTAGAAAAATGGCCTAGATCCCTTAGCTCTCCTACAGGAGGGAGCAATGATAAGAATATTTAGTTCTATATATATATATATATATATATATATATATGTCTAGTAGGTATATAGTCAATCACACATCACATGAGCAATCACACCAAATGATCATGGACTACAACCTAATATGATCAAGCCCAAGTCAGTGGGCCCAATCACTTATATCACAATCTATTTGTGCAACGATGCATCTCTATGCCTTGTGATCATCCATCTCGTTGTCATCAGTTCCGTCAACATCTCGATGCATCTCCATGTGTCGTGATCGTCCGTCTCAGCCTTATGAGTCCTACTATCACCTTCATGCTCTCACCGCGTCTTTTCATATAATTACAATATAATCACAAACACGCAGGTTCGATAATAAATGAGAAAAAAAAATGGAGGCTCACAGGTCCCAATAATAATAATCATAATACACACATACATCGCATCACACGGTCCATAATCATCCGTCCACATCACATGTACATATCACCATATAGGATTACTAGATAATAATAATTAATTAAATTATTTAATTAATTATTTTGTTGTATTTTGGGAACCCTACCTTAGGGAGCCCCCACATGGCAAGTAGTCCCTTATGTGGCTTGGAAATCTTAGCCACTAGGGACTCCCCTATGGCCAGGAATCCTAGGCTATAGGGCTACCTTGTCTGGCTAGGAAACCCTAGCCACCAAGGAGACCTCTGTAGCCAGGAAACCCTAGCTGCAAGGTAGGCTTACCTACCACATGCGATTAGGAATCCTAGCCGCTAGGGTCTCCTTGGCGGTAAGGAAACCTTAGCCACCAAGGCTGCAAGGGCTCTACCCTGCACAGGCCGTGAGTAGCATGGCTGCTCTCGATCTGCTATAGGTGGCTAAGCCGAGAGCTCTTGGTCAACGCTGCAAGTAGCCTTTGGCCATCATATAGAAGGTGGCAACCAAAAGGGATCTAGCCTATGACCCTTTGGTTCCCTTTTATTTATAAAGGTCCCTTGTCAACTTAACCCTAATGGATCATGCCCTATTGGGTACTAGATCTCCAACCTGTTAGGACCGGAGCGGCACTAAGAGGGGGGGGGGTGGATTAAGTGCAGCGGTAAAGAACATAAACTTTCGACGATTTAAACACTTTCGGAAACTTCGTACGATAAAAGCAACGTTTCGCTTGAAACCGTTTCGATTGCGTTTTAACTTACAGGCATACGTAAGAAGGAGACAAAGAAGTAGAGCATCAAAGTGAAGATGGTTTGCAGTAATGTAAATGACAATAAGATAAACGCAAACCGATTTACAGTGGTTCAGTCATGCGACCTACATCCACTCCTCCGATTCCTCTTCCGTCGAGGCCACCGGCATCCACTAATGATCTTCCTTTACTAGGCGAAGACCAACCTCCTTCTTACACCCCTCTTACAACCTCTTACAAGTGGTTCACAGTTTTACAAAGATTTCAATGAAAAGAAAGGAGGTGAACACTAAAGCTATTGAAAACAAGACTTTTCCTAAAACTTTTCTCAACTTCTAGCTTCTCAAAAGGTTATCTTCTCTGCTGAGAATTGGGGGGTATTTATAGACCCCAAGAGGATTCAAATTTGGGCTCCAAAAATTTGAATTCTCTTAGGTTCCCGATGCTGGAGGTGCCACCGCCCAGCCAGGCGTGGCGGTGCCACCGCCCGACTTCTCGGGTGCTGGGCGGTGCCACCGCCTGATCCCTCGGCCTCTGGGTGGTGCCACCGCCTAGTGTAGGCGGTGCCACCGCCTACCCTAATTCAGCTCACTGGTTGGGCTCCAAAATTGGCCCAAACCAGTCCGAACTTGGGCCGAATTGGCCCTTACTTGGGTCATAGGATTAACACCTAATCCTAGCCCTAATTAATGTGCTAACTACAATTTTAAAGACATTTTTTAAGCTATTACAAAGTCCATAAGTCAAGACTTCTTCCGGTGAGCTTTCGGCGAACTTCCGTCGGTCTTCCGATAAACTCTCGGAAACCATTCTGCGGACTCCTGGCAAGCTCGTAGACTTCACGATTTGATCTTGGCGAGTTCCGATGAGCTTCTTCGGCAAGCTCCGATCTTTCTTGGTGAGCTCCGTGAACTTCCGACGAACCTTTTGGCGAGCTTCCGAAAAACCCTTCGGCAAGCTCCCTACTCATTCTCGGCTAGTTCCGGCAGCATTCCCGACGAACCTTCGGACTTCCGTCGAACTCTCGAACTCTCGACGAATCCTTCGCGCTTGACTCCGGCACTTTGTTTCACTTTATGTCTTCATCGATATCGTAGTTAATCCTGCACATACAAGCCAAAACTTTACTCCGATCTAGACAATTATTACAACGCGAATTGACATTCCGTTGCTCGGCACGTCATTGGTTGGCGCTTCGTTCGATTCTTCAGCGCATCGTCCTCTCTTGTGGCTTGTTGCCCAATCGGGGGTTGACCTCCGCAACCCCGATATCCTTAGTACAATTCCGCTCTCCTTGGCCCGATGCCTGACGACCAAAGCCTTCTGCCGTCCAATATCCTGACATGATCTTCTCCGACGACAATGTCAATTCCTCCTGCGTCAACTATCTAATCCTGATCGAGTAGACCTGCATCACTCAAAATGCAGTTAAACGTCAAAACACAATCAATTAGTTTCATCATCAAAATCCGAGATTCAACACAACCAACTACCATGTTAGTCAGAGGTGCATTATAAGCCAATCACGTGAATCTGTGCAATGAGAATCAAATCGTGATGAGATCACGATAATGAGACCAATTCGCCTTTAAACACAAACCCTAAAGAATCCTGGTCATAGGTTACTTGAGAGGTACATCAAGGTAACCGGACAGACTGGTATATTGTATACCCATCCATATGATGGAGGCAGCTGATCTTATAGCTACTCATATGGGGACACTAGGGATACCACACAAGTGCTCATTGGAGAATTAGTTTACTGATTGATCCGCTCATAGAATACTAGATAGTTGATGATACTTCATTGTCAAACAACGATTCCGTCATCCTAATAGTGTATTTGGTCCTTAGACTTAAGACACCAAGGATGTCCTATATAAGTACTTCACTCTTTGATATCGAGCTTATAGGCCTGAAAGTTCTAGATATAGCATAATTGGTCATCAGGAGTAGCAACCAATCTTTCGAGAGCTATTGAGTATCGATAGAGGATCATCCTCTCTCGGTATTATGAGAGAAATATATCATGTGTTCTTGCTTAGGTAAATCCCTGGCCAGGGTCATTTGGATTGAGAGAGAAAGAGTTTTCCGAGAGAATCCGATAAGAGCGAGACTCGAGTAGAAATCGTATGGGCCTAATAGCACCATGCCTGGTATACGATCTTTGGGATATTAGATAGATGAGAGATTATGAATATATGGTAATTGAGGATAGA
Organism: Musa itinerans; assembly: GCA_001649415.1. Classification (NCBI taxonomy): domain Eukaryota; kingdom Viridiplantae; phylum Streptophyta; class Magnoliopsida; order Zingiberales; family Musaceae; genus Musa; species Musa itinerans. The sequence continues at coordinate 9,406 of LVTN01000654.1, read as the reverse complement.
TAGATCCAATGGATTAGATACTCCTGTATTGTTTGGGGACTACGGCGTAGTGGCCTAGTACATCCGTAGTCGATGAATTGAGTGAATTATTATGAAGATAATAATTCACTGAGTTAGAAGAAGTTCTGATAGATATGACTCATGGCTAGCTCGATATTGGGCCTAGAGAGTCACACACATATGGTAGGTGTTGTGATGAGTAGAGGTTCAGATATGAGTTATTCGTTGGAGTCTCTATCTTATTGGATATCCAATAAGCCCCTGAATTATTGGATCCTATAGATGAGATCTAATAAGAGCCAGTGAGAGATTATTGAATAAAGATCTACTAATATAAGAGACTTGAGTAGTTAGATGGAGATCCAGTACCCAATAGAGAAAGATCCATTAGGGTTAAGCTGATAGGGAGCCTCTATAAATAAGAGGGAACCAAAGGGCCATAGGCCAGACCCTTTTTGGTTGCCACCTCCTATTCTCCTCTCTCCCTCTCATCCTCAACCTGCAACCCCATTTGGGGCATGTGGATAACAAGAAGGGTCGATCCCTTCTTAAATGCATAGTGCGCACAGCGAGGAGATTTGAGTAGTGATTTGTGTTAGGATCAAGTTGGCATTAAGAGGAGGGTGAATTAGTGCTTTCGATAAAAATGACGTTGATTCAAAGATTCGTTCAATAAAGCTTATATCTGAAAAAGTGTTTAAACTTGAAAATGTTCGTAAGTGATTGAGGGTAGTGAACAAGTAAATTAGTGAGTGATGAGAATGAAAAGCATGAAATAAATGACACAGAAAGAAAGCACATCGGATTTATAGTGGTTCTATCATTGTGACCTATATCCACTTCTGATTCCACCTCTATTGAGGCCACCAACGTCCCCTAATGGTCTTTCTTCAATGAGCAAAGACCAACCACCCTCTTACAATAATTTCTCCTTTTTATAGGTTTAGGAGATAACCTTTTACAAGCCTCACACCTCTCTTAGATTGATCACAAGGCTAAAGACGGAGGAGGACACTTAGCACCTTTTCAACACTTTTACAACCAAAATATTAAGATTTTTGTTTATACTTTTTGTACTCTTTCATGCAGGAAAGAGTGGGGTATTTATAGGCCCCATGGCTTCAAAAATGGAGTTAAAATATATCTCATCTTGGGTTTCCGAGGTACTAGGTGGTACCACCGCCCAATATGGGTGGTACCACCGCCTGACAGAGCCTTGGAGACCGAGCTCTAGTGATACCACTACTTGATAGGGTGGTACCATCACCTGATAACTATAATTGCCGACGGTACCATCGCTCAGTCTAGGTGATACCACCGCCCATACCACCTGGGAGGTTGAGCCTCAAATTGTACCACCGCCTGACATGGCTCTAAGTGGTTGAATGAGTCATCCAACTAGCTAAATTCAGCCCTGTTTTGGGCCTAATTAGCCCCTAATTGAGTTACTAGGATTTCTCCCAAAATTAACTCAAATTAAAGTTCTAACTATGATAGTTAAGGCTAAAACAATTACAATTCATGTAATCTAAGCTATCCGGCACGTCAATTGTTCAACCGAACTCTCAGTGAACTTTTGACAAACTTCCGACGATCTTCCAGTGAGCTTTCAGTGAACTCCTGGAGAACTTCTGGTGAGATTTCACTACATCATTTGATCCTTCGGTGTATCCCCCAATTCATCGGGCCCGATGCCCAATTAGTGACTCCAGCTCAACTTTGATTCTTCTTTAATCGTTTTGCCTTTCTCATGATCATAGTTAGTCCTATATCACTTATCTTAACACATAGATTAGATCATTAATGTTGAATCTCAGATTTTGATGATGAAATCAATTAATGGGTTAATTGATCTAATCCATATTATTGAGTTAAGTGTGCAAGATTAACTATGACAACTTGAAGACATAAAGCAAGACTACCGGAGTCAAGTTCGATGGGTGTTCGAGAGTCCGCTGAAAGTCCAAAGAATCATTGGAAGTGTTGCCAGAACCAACCAAGAAGGAATCGGGGACTTGTCGAAATTTTCGGAAGTCCGTCGGAGAGATCGTCGGAGGTTCACGGAGATCACCGAAAAGGTTCGGCTACTTACCAAAGACTCACTGAACTCACCACAAGACTAGGAGCCTGCTGGGAGTCCACTAGAAGAAATCCGAGGGTATCGGAAGTTCATCGGAAGCTCGCCGGAAGGAAACTCGATGTTGCCGGTTAAAAACCTGCTTAGGACTATGTCTTGATTTCGTAGTTTACATGTAATTAGGGTTAGGATTAAGAGTTAATCCTATAACCTAGTTAGGGGCCAACTAGGCCCGAATATAAACTGGTTTGGGCCAAATTTATAGCCCAGCTAGTGACTTGTAAGGTCGGGCAGTGGTACCGTCGGACTGGGCGGTGGCACCGCTCAACACCCGGAAGGTCGGGTGGTGACACCACCCAGAACCCGAGAGTTCTGGCAGTGGCACCACCAGAACACTATCAATAAGAAAATTGATAGGCGGTGGCACCGCCAGCATCGGGAACCCAAGAGAATTCAAAATTTGGAGCCCAAATTTGAATCCTCTCGGGGTCTATAAATACTCCTCAATTCTCAGCAAAGAACATAACTTTTGAGAAGCAAAAGATTGAGATAAAAGCCTTAGCAAAGTCTTTAGCAAGTCTTGTTTTCAATAGCTTGAGTGTTCACCTCCATTTTTCTTTTTGAAAATCTATAAGAGTGTGAACCACTTGTAAAAGGTTGTAAGAGGGGTATTTGTCCTTCTCCTTCAAAGTGATTTGCTAGTAGAAGTTGGGAGCCTCATCGAAGAAAGCTTCTTAAGTGGATGTAGGTTATTTGATCGAACCACTTTAAATTAGTGTGTTCCTTGAATGTGTGAGTGTTTACATTTCTGTAATTATTATTTACATAGCATCAAGTTTTTGGTTTTCATCTTCTCCCTTTACTCGTGCTGCTTTCACTAAGTCATTCATTGTCGAATTGAAATCTCTACACATTTATGAAATCAAGTTTAAACTTACGAGTTTTAATCCGTTGCACTAATTCACCCCCCCTCTTAATGCCACTCCGATCCTAACAATTGGTATCAGAGCAAGGCTCACTCTCATATTTGGTTTAATACCCAAGAGAAATGGCTTACTCCGGCATGCCTGAGGGTCATTCTATTACACGTCTGCCTATGTTTAATAAGTCGGATTACATATATTGGAAGACTCGAATGAGGATCTTCCTCATTTCCATGGATTTCGTGCTTTGGACTATTGTTGAAAATGGATTTTAAAAATCTTCTCTTCCGATGAGCGAATGGGATGAATTGAAGAAGAAGGTTTTTGCTTTAAACGCAAAGGCTATGAATGCCTTGTTTTGT
>LVTN01000653.1:141897-163596 GCA_001649415.1 Musa itinerans | reverse complement strand
ACATCATGTAAGCTAGCAATATTTAAGATGTTCAAGAAGGTAATTTTTGCTTCTTGAAATTTGCAAGTTAGCAATCTTTGCTTCTCTTTTGAGATGAGCAAGCTAACATGTTTTTGCATCTACTTGACTTGTGCAAGCTAACAAGTTTGCCTCTTTTCATGATGTGCACACTAGAAATTTTTTCTCTCCCTTTGTCATTGGCAAAAAGAGGGGAATAACAAAACAATGGTGCAATTCATCAATTTTCAAATTATGACAAAAATAAAGTGTCATTCTTATTTCAATATGTCATAATTGAGATAAACCTTGAATTTAAATTTAATTCAAGTCAATGCAATTTTAATCATGATTCTCATACATGATATGCAATACATCAAATACATCATCATAATAAAATCCTAAGTATTGCATGCATCATTTTAGAATAAGCTAGCAATTTTGCTTCCTAGAAAGTTTTTCTCCTTGCTATTTGTGAGCTAGCAAATTTTACACATGAAAGTTGGCAAAAAATTTTACATCTTTTGGGATGAGCAAGCTTTTTGCTTCTTCTTGAAGTATGCAAGCTAGCTAGCAAACTAGCAAAATTTGCTCTCCCTATGTCATTGTCAAATAGAAGGGAAGAACCTTTACATCAATTTTCAAATTATGATAAAGGTAAAGTATCAACCTTATTTCAACATGTTTGTGCATCATTATAGTTTCAATTTACAACATGCATAATTTTAAAACTTTACATATCATCCTTACTCTATGCATGATACTAAAAATAAATCAATCATCATATCATGACAAAGGTAGAGTAACAAAGATGAAAAATCAAGTCATGAATGTCAAAACAATTTTTCATCATGAATATTTTATCATTGCATGCATCATTATCATAAGTTGAAGAATAACATGCATAATACCAAATCATCATTCATAATTACATCAATATTCCAATCATTATTTCAATCATAAAAAATGAAAGATATTAATATCAAATCATGAATGCCACAAGACATGATTTATTTCATCAAATCTTTTCTTTTTATAAATAACAAAAAGAAACATAGGAGATCAAATGATAAGATCTTGATTAATAGAGAAATCTCATATATCAAATATCGAGAAATGAAGATGATGATTCATACATAAAAAAATATCACTAGTTATAATCAAGAGAATAATCATCATTTATCTTCAGATCATTCAACTTATTAAATCAACAATGTCATTTTTAAGAGATTGATAAAAATGATATACATAGATTCATCAAGATCAATAAGATAGAGATGTTTCATTTTAAGTTGTTGGTTTCATACAAGTATGTCTTTATCTTTTTACCAAACAAAAATATTCATCATTTTTAAAACCAAAAAAGTCACTTTCATTATGGTAAAAATCGATAATCCGTATATCACAAGAATCATTATGCATAAATTCGAAACATAAACTTATTGAGCATGATATCAAATCATTACTTCAAATCCTCATACATAAAAATCATCAAGCATGATACAAACATTTATTTCTAAAACATTCATCATGATAGGATATACAAACCAAAGAAATCATTAAACATAAAGCATATTCATCAATCATGGTTTCATTGAGCATAAGACATTTTTAACCAAAATCATTTTGTTATTAAACATGTAATTATTATTATTATTTTTTAAATTACTAGCATGATCCCAATTTGCCAAGAGCTTTTAAACCATTAACGACATCCGTAAAACGGGTGTACATATCAACAATGGTTTCGCTCGGCTTCATTCAAAATAGTTCAAAATCATACATCAAAAGATTTATTCTAGACTCTTTTACTCTATTCGTGCTTTCATGAGTTACTTCTAGTGTGTGATAAATCTCATGTGCAGTTTCGCATAAAGAAACACATTTAAACTCATTTTTGCTCAAAGCACAAAATAGAGCGTTCATAGCTTTCGCATTTAAAGAAAAAGTTTTATTCTCCAAATCATTCCATTCGTTCAATAGAGTAGAAAATTTTTGAAAACCAAATTCAACTAAATTCCATGAATGAGATTCAACGAAAGCAAGAAAACTCTCATTCGAGTTTTTCAATATGTGTAGTCCGTCCTATGGAAAAAGGACGGACGAATAAGAGAGTGACCCTCTTGAAAGCCGAAAAAGGTCATTTCTCTTTGGGTGTTAAACCAAATGAAAAAACGGGGCTCTGATACCAATTGTTATGAAAGGAGTCGACACTAAGAGGGGGGGGGTGAATTAGTGCAGTGGTAAAATCACATCTTCAAAACTTTTCGTTTCGATTAAATCTGTTTCCGACGAAAACCATTTCGTAAATATCTTTACTTGAAACACGTTTGTAAATATATTGAAAGCAGTAGGCAAGTAAAGACTCAGTTTGCAGTAAGGTAAATAGCAAGAAGTAAATGCAAATTAGATTTTAGAGTGGTTCGGTCGTCATGACCTACATCCACTTCGCCGATTCCTCTTCCGTCGAGGCCACCGGCATCCACTATCGATCTTCCTTTAATAGGCTAAGATCAACCTCCTTCTTACACCCCTCTTCTCCTTTTTACAGGTTTAGGAGTCAACCTTTACAAGCACACACACTCCTCTCTAAACAAAATTCTAATCTTATACTAGAGGAGGATTCTCACAAGAGATTGTAATAGTGTTTCTTTACTTTTAAACTCTCTGTGCTTATGTATTTTAACCAAGGATGAGTGGGGTATTTATAGGTCTCAAGTTGATTCAAACTTGGAGCCTAAAAACATCTCATCTTGGGTTTCCTGAGTATGGGCAGTACCACCGCATGTGTTGGGTGGTACCACCGCTAGTGTCAGTCTGACACTGATATTGCACTGGGTGGTACCATCGCATGACACCTTGCCAAGGGCGGTACCATCACCTAGACTGGCGGTACCACCGCCTGACACCTTGCTAGGGGCGGTACGACCACCTAAACTGGCGGTACCACCGCTTGACACAATCTTGGAGACTATGCCACGACGGTGCCACTTCTTGGGATACTATTTGGGCCTCTCATTGGGCCCAACATAGTCCTTACATGGGCCCAACGGGCCCATAATTGGGTTGGTCAAATTCCAATCACAATTACGTGCTAACTACGAAATCTAAGACATTTACTAAGCTAAACAAGTCCCTATGTCTTGATTTCTTCCGGCGAGCTTCCGACGAACTCTCGGGCATGTATTCCAGTGGACTCCCGGCAAGCTCCTAGACTTCACGACAATCTTCTTGGCGAGTTTTGACAAGCTTCTTTGGTAAGCTTCGGGACTTCTCAGTAGAACTTCCAACGAACATTCGGACTTCCGACGAATTCTCGAACTCCCAACGAAATCGCATCCTTGACTCTGAGACTTCATTTTATTTTATGTCTTACTATCATAGTTAATCCTGCACATGTAAAAATATACTTAGATCTAGACAATTAATACTAAGCATGAATCATGTTATCCGACATGTCATTGGTCCCTCGATGCTTCGTCCAATTCTTCGGCGTATCGTCCTCTCTTGCGGCCTGCTGCCTAATCGGCTAGTTGACTCCACAACTCCAATATCCTTGGCGCAATATCCGTTCTTCTTGGCCCGATGTCCGAATTCATGGCTCAAAACCTTCTGTTGATACGTCGACCGATCCTCCGGCTCAACGTCCAATCTTCTGACATGTTTTCCTCCGGCCCAACATGATTCTTCCTATTTTAATTATCTCATCCTGATCGAAGCATCCTGAGTCACTCAAAACATAGATTAAATCATAAACACTTATCAATTGGTTTCATCATCAAAATCTGAGATTCAATAATTTGATCTGCGTTTTGAGTGATGTATGAAGCTTTGATCAGTTAGAGACAATTAAAGTAGGAAGAATCATGTTGGGCCAGAGTGGAACATGTCAGAAGATTAGACGTTAAGCCAAAGGATCGGTCGACGTATCGACAAAAGGCTTCGGGCCATGGCTTCGGGCATTGGGCCAAGAAGAGTGGAAATTGTGTTAAGGAAATCGGAGTTGCGGAGGTCAATTAGCTGATTAGGCAATAGGCCACAAGAGAGGACAATGCGCCGAAGAATCGGACGAAGCGTCGATGGACCAATAATATGCCAAATAACATGATTCATGCTTTGTAATAATTGTCTAGATCAAAGTAAGTTTTATTTGTGCAGGATTAACTATGATAATGATCAATGCATAAAGTAAATGAAGTCCCGAAGTCAAGAACGAGATATCGTTGGGAGTTCGAGAGTTCGTCGGAAGTCCGAACGTTCGTCGGAAGTCCGAACGTTCGTCGGAAATTCTATCGGAATTTATCGAGAAGTCTAGGAGCTTGCTAATGAAGCTCGTCGAAACTCGCCAAGAAGATCGTCGTGAAATCCAGGAGCTTGCCGGGAATCCACTGGACATTGCCGAGAGATCGTCGGAAGTTCGCCGGAAGCTCGCTAGAAGAAACCTAGACTTACTGACTTGTTTAGCTTAGAAAATGTCTTAAAATTTATAGTTAGCACATAATTGGGATTGGAATTGAGCCAACCTAATTAGAAGCTAGTTGAGCCTATGTATGGACTGTGTTGGGCAAAGTGAAAGGCCCAAACAATAACCCAACAAGTAGCACCGACATGACATAGTCTCCGAGACTGTGTCAGGCGGTGGTACCACCCAGACAAAATCTTCCAAGAGGTGGTACCGCTAGACTGGGCGGTGGTACTGCCCAGTGTTAGTGTTGCAGGCGATGGTACCGCTCAGCATAGGCGGTGGTACCACTAGGACCCGGGAAATCCGGGATGAAACATTTTTTGGTTCCAATTTTGAAGCCGATTGAGGGCTATAAATACCCCTTACTTCTCAGCTAGTAAGGTAAGAGAAGTGATAAGAACTGATCCGAAACTATAGTGAAATAGCTTGTAAAAGTTGAGAGTTCACCTCCATTATTTTTAAGTGTGAAAGTTTGTAAAAGAAGAGTGAGCCACTTGTGAAAGTTTTGTAAAGGGGTGATTGATCTTTGCCCTTCAAGAAAGATCAATAGTGGAAGTCGATGACCTCATTGGAGGAGGTATCAGGAGTGGATGTAGGTCGGATGATCGAATCACTATAAAATTAGCATGTTCTTCTCTTATTTGCATTTATATTATTGTCATTTATATACTGCAAACTGCTTTACTTAATTATTCATTACGCTTTCGAGTCAAATACATTTCCGATACGATTTTTCATCGAACGAAAGATTTATGAAATTGACATTTTTACCGTTGTACTAATTTACCCCCCCCCTCTTAATGCCGACTCGTTCCTAACAATAAGAAGAATGTTGATGCCCAAAATCATATTTCAATTGAAAAAAATAATTATATTCAAAAATATTATAATTGGATAATGTTTCATTATTTAAAAATATTTAGATCTAAATCTAAGACAAAGTTTAATTATTTTCATGATATATTTTCAAATATATCAAAACCTTCATAATTTTATCCAAAATCATTCAAATTCTCATGATAATAATTTTATAATATATATAAGATTATGGTAAAATTGATATTAATTGTTAATAAAAATAAGTAGTTAAAACTGAATTATAATATTTTTATTATAATTATAATCTTTTGGTTCAATGATAAAAACATTGTAAGTCCGATATTCTAATTGGAAATATTTTTTTATTATCATTCTTCGTGATAGGTAAAATAAATATTATAAGAATCTTTACAAATGATAGCCCTAAATTTAAGGTTACATAAAACAGATACAAATAAGGACTTATTATCCTTTATTTGAAATGTCTCTAAATATTCATAAGTTGTATTCAAAATCACAAGAGAACTTATTAAAATGTGAACAATTAAAGTTAATATATCTAAATGTTCTTATGTTTTAAAAATAAATAAAATATTATAAGAAATCTTAATATAATAAAGATAATAATTAATATTTTATGATAATTTAAACTAATTAAGATTGAGTTATAATATTTTTTAATATCATTAGTATAATAAAAAAATCTGAACCTTAATTAATTTTGTGGAGAATAAAATACTTTAAAAATACTTTTTAAATGAGTTCAATTAAAAACTCAAAAATTAAAGTTGTCTTAAGGAAAAATATCTCCCATTTTAGATATTTTGAAAATGAGGAGCACTATCACATAAAAAAAAAAAATCAAAACTTTAAGTTTTCTCAAAAAATCACTAAAATATTTTCATAAATAAATCTTCAAAAAAAAACTTAAGTTTACCTTGCTATATATAATTTAAACAAAACTAATAAATATATCTTAAGGGAACAAGCATAACGTAACCTCCACAAAAAGTATCCTCTTATTTTCCCATCACTCGTCTTGCAGGTGATGAGTATGCTATTAATGACAATCTTGCAGATGATTAATATGCTATTAATGACAACGATCGGGATTTCCTCGTATGACTGCTTCCACGTTAGTGGTAGAATTGCTCAAAAGACTCGAGCAAGCTCTTTGACACAATCTACACACACTGGACGTGAGGACAGACCCTCTCCGACTTGTCAATTGCATCAATTCCAACCAAGAAATCTTTTGGAATCTCAAAATCATGATTTTAGATATAATATTTTCTTTGCTAGCCAGTTAAATATTATGGGTCGAATATTATAAGTTTCAACCATGCTGATAGGTCATTAAACTCTCTAGCTCATGACCATGTCTTTTTTTTTTTTCTGAGGGTACAGGACACTTCTCATTTTAGTTCTTGTGTAGACTTATAAATGAACAGACCATCAGCCTGACTCATCGGAAAAGGATGGGCGCAACGAATAAGGCGGAGCATTTCCTCCCGGTTGACCATGGTCCTCCGTGACTGCAACCACTACGACTACTTCCACAAGTGGGAAACGATGACCTCCAGAGGATGACACCGCCATCGGATCTGTAAAAGCGCTGGCCGCAAGTGACCGAGTTCAGCTTCTCGCACGGCTATTGGCTGCACGCGGCTGGCCACAGGTGGGTCTCATCCCGTTCACCCAATGGCCCGCGCGAGGCTTCGTGTCGGCCGTCGGAGAGCCGAGCGGGAAGGTCTGCTGCCACTGTGGGTTGCACGCAACGGAGACCGAGCACCGTACACAGCGGTTTTCTTTTTTACTCGGCCTCTACCCACGACCATAACGGTCCGCTGGTCGGGGAGAATTGTTGTCACCGGTGGGCCCCACTCAATTCCTCTCGGACTGGTACGTTCGGTGGGTTACGGCCAAGAACATCTTGGCTCTCCTATAAAAGGGAGGGGAAACGAAGAAAGATCTCCCCGCTTCCCCTTCTTTGCTGTTATTCTTCTCGGCCTTCTCTCCGCGCCCTTTGAATCTGGATCCAAGAACCCTACCCATCTCCGGATCCCGTTAGGAAATCAAGAAGGCCCCTCGACTGTCTGATTCTGGTTGTATCCGAAGGCGGTAATATTTATCGCGTTTGTTTGATTGCATTGGATCTGGTCTCAGGCTCCTTGATCCGTGGAGAAATGCGATCGAAGCCGAGCTAGGTGGGCCTAGATCTGATTTGTTGGCCGGTTCTCGAATCTTTGATCGCGATTCTGCATATGGTTATTTTCTTTATCGGCTCGGATTTGTGTCGTCGATAATAGTGGCGGGGATGCGGGTTTTTGCTGTTACTTCTGTTTTTCGATTCTCTGTTTGGTAGCTGAGAAGGAAATTCAAATGATTCTGATGTTTGATTTTGTTTGGGAGCATAAGGAAATCGCTGTTTAGCCACTGCTACGGGTGGGTAATATGGAGAAATGAGTTCTACCATTCGATTCGGGGAGTAATATGTTCTGTTCTCAGTGTTCGACCTGGAAATTTGTGGAAAAAGGAAATCATATGAGCAGATGATATATTTGTTTGGTTAAGTAAATGTTTTTTTTTGGTTTGTCGAGCTTCTAAAGGATTATTATTTATTTATTTTTTTTCGTGTTCACTTGTTATGACTAATTTTTACCTTCTGTAATGATTGATGATTTTATTATATGCTCTCGTGGTCTCAAGTTTGCTGCTGCTGCTGCTATTGGCCGTGTAGCAGCCAAGTATTGCTTGCAAAAGGTCCTCTTTTGAGATGATAAAGAACGGGATGATAGAATGCGGCGTCTGCCACTCCAAATTTGTCTCACCAAGCCCCAGATCTGTATCAAGGGCATATGATAAGCATAGGAACCAAGTATCATCAAAATATCGTGCTCTCAACTTCCTCCTTGTCGTGGGCGATTGTATCTTGGTTGGTCTCCAGGTAATTTCGATCAATTTGTCTTTGTAATCTCCATATTTAGTTTAATTTCGGAATACATAACGGTAGAGTGGTTTCATTTTAATCTTCATGACTCGGTTAGCTTCCGAGTTCATCAAAAGATGCAATTGGATTGTAGATTCTTGTCTGTTGCCTTATAGCCATTGTCACTACACACATGAATTCAAGCACTGATACATTTTCTGCTTGTTTCCTGATATGTAAATTGCCAATGTTCATAGTGCAGAGTTTCTTACACTGTATTGCATTTGCTGGTTCATTTCCAATAATATTGCACTATATAGTTGCTTCTGGTGTGTTACTTTGAATGCATTTTGACTGGCATTGCATCGATCTGTTTAATGTGACACTTGACCAGATTTTGTGATTTATTGCAGCCTATACTAGTCTATATGTCCAAGGTGGATGGGAAGTTCAAGTTTAGCCCCATCAGTGTAAATTTTTTGACAGAGGTTGCTAAAGTACTCTTTGCCATCATTATGTTATTATTCCAGGTTTGTGTAGTAACCTCATTTCTTATTAGAATTGAATTTATGAGATACTTTTCTCTAAATGGATCTTGTAAATCTCCCCTTTGAGACTGTTACCTTTCTGAAAAAAACCTACACGAGGTTGTCTCTAGTATCATGATCTCATGCTGCCACAAATACGGAAGTTTTTTATCAGCCTTCCAAATGTTTTTTGTAAATAAAATCTTGTCTGGACTTGTGTTGTTAAGGAACCTGGAGATTGATATCAGATCTAGCAGTTGGTCATAACATTTGTAAAATCTGCATAGTGAGCATAATCATTTTGAGGACTGTGCCAAGGGGGTTTGGATTGGTACGCAGGCAGTATCTCTACTGTTGTGAGATTGGAAGGAAGAGTGCTAGGGATGCATAGCGTCATTATCCTTGAATGTGATGAGGACCATCCATCAACCATAATGAGAGGCATTATTTAGCTTTTATTTATGTCTTTACAATATGTTTCTTTTGAAGAAGTCCTTTGCTTTCTCTCCACATGCATAGTTTATAGATATATGATTTGAACATGTGGTAGGAATTTTGCTCTTTCTGTTGTGAAGCTTTATATGGCTAATAGATGGTTTGTTATTTGTTCTATTCATCACTTTGCAGGCTAGAAGGCAGAAAGTTGGAGAAAAACCCCTTCTGTCAATTTCCACATTTGTACAGGTAATGCCTCTGCATGCTCGAAATTGATGTTATGATCAAGTTTTATATAGTTCATATTTTCTATTTTGAACTTTTGTTGTGGTCATTCTATTTATGTGAACATTTTTTATTTTGTAGCATCATGTTGTTATCCATTTTTCAGCAGTTATTATATTCTTTGATAAAATTTATAGCTATGCTGCTTTCCTATTTAAAGTTTGTTAGAGACAAGTAAAACAATTCTTTCTTTATATAGGGTTTTAGTAGTATTTAACTTCCTTAGAAGAAAGAAAAACTAAATAAATATTGAAGAGTAATATGGCTCAGTATATTTGATAATTACTTGGGGCTTGTTGTCTATTACTTTCCCAAAACTCTTTCCTGAGCTGTATCTTTTGGCAAAGTATTTCTTGATCTATAATATTTGCCAGGTGGACTGGAGTGCTGTAGTAAATGCCTACCAGATGATTAATAGATCATTGTGGATTGCAATTTTTTTTTATCGTGCATTGCATTTAACTGAGAAGAAACTGCATATGTGATGCAGTTGTTATTCAGTCTCGCAACAGAAATTTTCCACTGTCCTTGAAAGTCTCCTGTCACTAACTGGGATAACATTTTAGGCTAACAGTAGATGCTTCCTTTCTGCTACTTCATGTACCACATCAGTGGGCTTGAATTTGAGCTTATGCATCCTTGGCAGTCTTTCACACTGCTCATTGCTGCCCTTGCTCTCAATTTTCTTGTCCCTTCACTCCCTTTCCTCTACCATATAACAGAAAGCTATAAGTGTTCAACTTTTGAAGTAGACTCCTGCAAAGGTATCTTTTTTCAAGGAAATGCTACCTGCATTGCACTTAGCCACCAAATGATGTGTCCGAAGTGCCTTAGCTAATGGAACAGGTCCATGTGTTAGGATGAGTATGGATCCAGATATTTCATTTTTTATTCACTAATTTTTGTATGCAGAGGTGAAACATATTTGTGATGGGTATAGACAGGTAAAATAGTAATCACTTTTTAAATATTACAGTTTATCAGTTGTATTTTTTAAATTTGTATAAAATCAACTTGGAATCCTAAGGTTGCGTTGATCTTTCTACAACTTTTTACACAACATATCTATTTCCATAATTGTGTATCAATTTCTCCTTGTTTTATATTTGTTGGTGTGAGTATCAATGTTGGAGAGGATGTTTAAGAAAGCGTGAAAGAATAGTGATAAATCTGTAGTTAACTTTTTATTCAAATTAATCATTTTATATGCTTGTAAAAAATTGTAGTGAAATAATATTTAAGTTGGAGCATCTATAGATCCTTCATTCTTTGTGCATTGGTTTCAATACCAGGAGTACGAAAAAGTAGGGAAGGTTGACGACTTGTACTCTTTTATTATTCAACATTGAGTTTAGATTCTATTCTCATGAGAGCTGTCAAGGAATGTAATTCATTGCTTCTGCTTGCCTATAATTGAAACTTCCAGTTATGCAGAGAGTATCCAAGTAGATTTCTTATTACTGAAGGTGTTGCGAGCTGAATATCATTTCTTATCTGTTCTTGCTTTCTTTATCTGTTGTTCTTTTTCTGCTTTGTTCTCCTTTATGTTCAGAGCTACTGCATATTCATTAAGTTCATAACATCATTATCAAATTCTTGTCTTTCTACATGATATGCTCATGCTATGATTTGATTTGGAGATTGTGCCACATTTTACAGGCAGCTCGGAATAATGTGCTTCTAGCTGTTCCTGCTCTTCTATATGCAATTAACAACTACCTAAAGTTTATCATGCAGGTATATATCTAGCTTTGTACATTTTGACAAAATTATAACCTACAATTGCCTATGTTTGCTCGTGCTATTGCTAGATTGGAGTGCTTCATATGCTTATGATTGTCTATTTATTAATTTCACTCTCTTTGCAGTTATACTTTAATCCGGCAACTGTGAAAATGTTGAGCAACCTGAAGGTATTGCATCTACATAAATGTTTAGGCTTTACACTAAGTGATTCTAAACCATTTATATCAAAGTAGTTTTTTTAGTGGAGCACTGCTGGAATGACAAGCATTGATTATTGACAATAAATAGAGATAGAGGACATATGTTCTCAAAGGAGTTCTCTTTATGTATTTTATATGATGATTTTACAGTGATTTTCCAAGTTGATTTACAGATTTTGGTTGGTAAAACAAGGATAAAAATGTCATATTATTGACACAAATCTCTATGCTCACAAATATATTTGATAGACATGAACATTGTTGACTAGCTCTAAGGACTTTATGAAGCGGAATAGTATATGGTTGTATCTGGTTATATATGTGACAACAAATGTATTTCTGCAAATTATAATTTTCAGCTAGCTCTCTTTCACATACTGTTGTGTACGATGAAATAAGTTGCTTATTCTTTTATTAACCTATTTAATATTTTTCAATGATTTGATCTTTTATGCTGTGATGATGTATCATATCCTCTTCCATCATTTTCTAGGCTTGTTCATACAAGATTGTGAGAACTGAATTTTATTGAAGCAAATCATTGATAGACTGTTGCATTTATGCAAATTCTTGTAGGTTTTGGTGATTGTTGTCCTTTTAAAGATCATAATGCGAAGACGATTTTCCATAATTCAAGTAAGTGTCGATTCTGGAGTGAGTTGCAATTCATGTGTGTTATGTACTTTTATGGATGAAAATTAGAAATGTCTTCTGTCATCGTAGAAGGAATTTTCAATGTGAAATATGATATGATACTGCTGTAAGTGCTTGATACCAGATGATCTTGTGGGGAGCTTAATCATGAGTCATATAACTTGTTGACGATTGTAATATCATGCATTTGAGCTATAATTATTTGATATTGTCATTTAATTTCTCATTTATTCTTTTTCTTGATGGGCAGTGGGAGGCTCTTGCACTTTTGCTAATCGGGATAAGCATTAATCAGCTTCGATCACTGCCTGAGGGTTCCACGGCGTTGGGTCTTCCTATTACAATGATTGCTTATGTCTATACATTAGTTTTTGTAAGTTTTGTCACTGACACTTATATTCTTTATTTTGTGTTGTTTCTTTCAGAGTTTTGCAATTTTTGCTTGTTTCCTCTAATTAGATGGTAATTTTTTTGGGGGAATTTTTCATTTTTTAATAATTGATTGTTGATAATTCATGTCATTTTGATCAGAGCACTTCAGTAATGTTATATTCGTCAATTTACTATATCTTGTTTTTGCATGATATTCAGCTTGAGAGTGGAACTCTAATAATTTGGGTTATGTGAACATCTTAAAGTACAACCGCAAACCATGTCTTGCTATATGATTTTTAAGTGTACATGAGTTGTTAGTTCCTTTTTTTTAATCTGCAGGAATGTCAAACAAGTTAAGATGTGAACTTTTGAGCATATGACAAATTCCAGATATGATCCCATGTGGAATTTTAGTGTCGGTGTATCATATTAGTCCATCTAGTAGTTAATATTACCTCATGACCTTTTTCTTAGACAAGGTAAAGAATGAATAACTTGTTATATTATGTTTTGAATGAGTAGCTATCTAGGTGATTGGTGAAACCTGGATGTATGAAGATTCCTATTTGTATAGCTTATATAATCTTGCTCTGTCCTAAATAGTCACATTGTATCCTGAAATTGCAGGTTACTGTTCCATCAATAGCTTCTGTTTACAATGAATATGCTTTAAAAAGTCAATTTGAGACAAGTATCTACCTTCAGGTGACTCTTTACAATTGAATGTAGTCTTGCTGATCTCATTTTCAGTAAATGAGTAGCTTAAGGAGGATTGTCATATTGCCTTTAGCATATGTTTTCTCTCTGCAAGTTTACTTGCATAATATTATGGTTATTTGAAGGCCATATTTTCATTTTATAACTCATTTTTGCAGAATATATTTTTATATGGTTATGGAGCAATATTCAACTTTTTGGGCATTGTTGGGACTGCCATTTTCAAAGGTGCATATTTTAGTATTGCTGCTTGAAATGTATGCTTAACATATTGTCTATAGACTCTATACACAGAGTTGGTATGCTATTTCTGATCAGTGCTTTAAATTACTTGAACATACTACTTGTGATGACATTAGTTTGGTCCTTGCTGCGCTAGTGTATTCTTTGGATTCAAATTGAGATATATAGTTCCTGTACAGGTCATGCTAACAAAGTTAATGTGCTTTGTCGTTCCAGTTCATTACAGTGTTTCTCGGACAACTTGGTTCTCCCCTGTTTTCTTTCCCTTCTTCTTATGTTTTTTTGACATTAAAGACGATCATAATAACACAACTTCTAGCCTGGCATGCTAAAAAAGAAATGGCACCATCTGAGGTTTGGAGAAAGAAGAAAGCTGGAGCTTGAAAGTGAGATCCCTGAGATTGGAAATCCATCATATTTTTTTAAAGCTATATCTTTGAATAAAAAACATAAGAAGATTGAAGAACTTAACTAGAAATTTCTTGGCAATATGCTATACCAGTGATTTAAAAAGCGCTAAGCGCCAAAATGCGTCAAGGTCCAAAAACACTCGAGGCACTCGTCCGAGCGAAGCGAGACGCTAAAATATAAAAATATATAATATAATTAATAAATATAATTATTTAAATAAAAATATGATATTAAATTAAAAAAATCTTACAAAATCACAATATCACATTAACAAAAAAAATCTCAAAATTCAAAACAATAACAATAATTTCAAATAAATAAAAATTAGCAGTATTGAAATCAAAATAATATATTATTAATCTAATAAATAAAAAAATATTGTTACTAGTATACAGTTAACAGTATATTGTTAATATACTGTTAACAGTATACTATCGAGTCGATGTGAGAAGAGATAGCAGCGAGCAGTGGGAGCGGGAGAGGCAATAATGGCAGCGGCAGTGAGAGCGGGAGCAGCGCGCAATGACAGTGGCAACAGCAACAGGAGTGGGAGCGACGAGCGGTGATAGTGGCAGCGATAGCGGCGAGCAATGGCAGCGACAGCGGGAGCGGCGAGCGACGATAGTAGCAGCAGTAGCAGCGAGCAACTACAGCAGTAGTAGTCGCAGTGAGCAATGGCAACAGTGGCAGCGACGAGCAGGGTTAGGGTTGGGGAAGTCGCAAGAGGGATGTTGGGAGGCTGATATCGGTGCTTTAGTTGGTTTAATCGAACCAACTGAAGCACCAGAGACCGAACCAAATGTAAAACACTGGTTCGGTCGCCTGGTTTAACCCGGGCGCTCGCCCAAAGCGCCCGGCGCCTGGGCTCGGGCGAGCGCCTAGGTAGCGCCTCTTTGAAGCGAGGCGCCTGGACATGAAGCGAGGCGCTCGGGCCTCACCTCGCCTCGCCTGAGCGCCTAGGCGAGCGCCCGAGCGCCTATTGAAATCGCTGTGCTATACCAGGTTAACAACCATCAAAATTTCAAGCACGAAAGGAATCTTCTCTGTAGAAGTTTCAGCTACTTCAATGGAGTATTTACTAGGAATAGCAAGTAAATATTTTTACAAACGGATGTTTTGTGCTAAGGTTTCTCTAGTTCTGATGTTAAATATCTCTAGATCTTTTGGCGTTACTCATTATAGGCTCGCATAAAACAAGTTAAGTCTGATAGTTCAAAGGGAATATAGCTAGCCATAAATCAAAAGGTTGTGATAGGTATTATTTTGCAGAGCACCATTCCTTGCAAAGGCACAAATTAGATGAACAATCTGAAGGGAACAAGTTGTGAGGTTATTGCGTAGGTCAACTAGTTAAGGAACTAAATGAAATGTGGATAGATCATCTTTCTCTGAACTGAGAGCGAACCTTGGTACAAAGAGTGATCAATATTTGAGTTACAGAAACAATGTTTCCAATTGTAGGGTAAGGGCACTGTGCATTGTTCCTTCTCAAATCTTATTGGTGGGAGTCTCGTGCACTGGGTTTACCTTGAGCTATGAAGTTTCTCTACATTTTCTTTGTATAATCATGCCAATGCAAAAGGGGCAAATATAGATGAATAAACAAGAAAAGAGAGTCCCTTTCCTTTTTTCTTTTTTCATTTTTTGCCGAGATAGCACTTAAGTGGTAATTGAAGTTTTAGGTGATACTTTTGATGTGTAGTTGTGTACATTGTCCCTCCCTGGGCTTCATTGACGAGAGCATCTTGGGTTTCCTTTTTGGATTTTTAGGACTCTGAAGAACCTTTATGACTTTTCTATACGATAATGCTAAAGCAAAAAGGGCAAGCTTATGTGAATTGACAAAGAAAATATGAGAGTTCCATTCCATTCTTTTCCTTTTTTTCTGTTTTGCTGAGAGAGTACTTAAGATGTTATCTAAGCTTTGGGTGCCACTTATGATGCATGCACTAATGGGAAATTTTATGATTTGCCCCACTGAAAATTCTGCATTACAATCTTTGTGACATTGATGTAGGATCCAGTTGTCAATAGAAACTTTCCAGGCATTGGCATAAAAAAATCTTAGAGACTTGATTGACCGTTTGGTGATTTTGTTTAAGCCATAAATATTTCACCAGCTGCTTGTTTTCCTGTAAAAGCTGCAACTTTATTGTTGTTCTTATATTTGAAGTATTTGCATCTACACATTAAGGCTCAATTTATGGGGGCTTTGAAGGTTTACTCCCTCGATTTGTAATTTCTATAGTACTTATTTTGTCTTGGATTTATGATCAGAGATCTACCCTCTCATCATTCCTCTTTGATCTTCAACCACTTATATACCCTTCAGTCAATGCATCTCCTTCTCGCATATTTGTATGCTTATGTCTAAAAGATCCTAAAAGCAGGGAAAAATGCACATCATGGTTTCAAGTTTCAACTTTCAAATACCATTTGGTATGTACTGTATGGACGATTAATTATAGGTCCGAGCATGGACCAGTAACGAAGCATATGGTTGAGTACTGGTCAGTACAGGTGATATTGGATGGTACAGACTAGTCTACTGCCTGGTATACGGATACCGTACTACTATAGTAAATTACTGAAACCAGTACCAAGTCTGAGATCTAAATTCTTGATGTAGTAATATTATGGTGTACTGTAGTACTTGAATTAGTTTTAACCCAATATGCCATCACATACAAGGAACTTGATTGTATCAATCGCCAACACTTGTCTATTCATATAAGCATGGCATCTCCTGTCTGGAGTTGTACTGAATCTTGCTGCAATCTGTCCAAGACTCCAAATGGCTTTATGTGTAAACACGTACAGATAAATTGAAATAAATGCTTTGAAGATACTTATGGTTCACTTCATCTTTATGTTATATTTGTTATTTATCAACTTTTCCTTATAATTCAGAGTCACAGACATACAGGTTTGTGTCTGTTACTACATGTACTTTTTTTTGTTCGATTAATTCTCCTAATTCAGTCCCGTTCATGTTTTCTCTCTATTACATATACAAGTGTACCTTTGTTCATGACACATACAATTGCATATAGGTGTATTATATGGACCAAAACAGCCTATTTAGTCAATCAGTAATAGATATTAGTGATTTTGTGTCTTGTAATTTTATCTGATGGTTTTGTTGATTGTTTATGGTGATGTATATGACTATATGTTTTAAGGTCTGTGCATACTCTCTGCAGTTTCTGATGCCCTTTACTGGAGATAATAATTATTCTTTGATTTCATATTCTCAAACTTTGACAGGACCGGGTAGCTTCAATATTCTCGAAGGGCATTCAAAAGTTACAATGTTTCTGATTTGCAACAATGCAGCACAGGGCATACTTTCATCGTTCTTTTTCAAATATGCTGGTAAATTGGAACAAATGCTGTGTTTCTTGTGTTGCTTACCAATGACCGAACACCCTTATTTCTCTTTCCCAAATATTTTGGGCCTTTTTTGTTTTATAATCTTAATCCTACTTCACTCATGGTTCTTGCAGACACAATCTTGAAAAAATATTCATCCACCGTTGCTACGATTTTTACTGGCATCGCGTCTGCTACATTATTTGGTCATACATTGACCGTGAACTTTATCTTGGGGATCTCCATAGTCTTTATATCTATGCACCAGGTATTTGCCAAATGTGTCTTAAGATTAAGATTATTGCGGCCATTCATTTCCTTGACAACCTTGACATTTTTTCTCTCAGTTCTTCTCCCCCATGGCCAAAGTCAAAGATGAGACACAAGTTGGAAAATTAGAAATGATAGAAGCTCAACATCCAAGGTGCATCCTTCCATTTTTTATCATTTTTTAGAATAATGTTCACCTTAGCAGCAGTTTAATCTAAGAGGGCTCCATTGATCACTTCTTTTAAGTACTTTCGATATTTCCCTTTTTCTTTTTAACGTGTTAAGGGATGTCCTACTCAGTAATGGTCGTAATGCAAGTGATTAACAAGTTGGCCTACCCACTAAGTTGTTTTGGGAAATAATACTTTAGATTGAATTCGAGGAGTTAGTCTCAGATTTTGAATTTCTTTTTAAAAGAGAAATCTTGGATGCCAAATGTACTACATCTTTTAGATTGCCTTTATCTGAATAAGATGCTATTTGCTGTAAATTCATTTTCGTAATATGGTTTGTCTCCACTTTCAGGTCAAAGGATGCTTCTTTCATAAACATGGCTGCTGGTGCTGCTGAAGATGTAAGACAACCGTGTGCCCATATATATATGTATATTTATATATGTATATATGTATATATGTATACATATATACATATATATACATATATACATATATATACATACATATACATACATATGTATGTCCCACTTAGTTGTTAATTATAAATTAGAATATCCTTACACATCATATTTGCTTCCTTTCAGGTAAATCATCGCACTGGACATGATGAGAGACAATCACTTTTGCCCATCTGATGTTATATTTTAGGTATCACTTCAATCCTCAAGAACTTTTGAACTTGGTGCTTTGTCAATAACTAAGATGCTTTCTATAGAATCTACAATCTTTCCATGGACTCCTAGAATTTTTTTTTTTTTTTTTCATTCTTCTTGGATCATTTTTTTAATTATATCATATTGACATTTACACGATTACTGGTCTTTAGGTTTCTAAGCATGTCATATGTGTGATCAGTAAGATGAAGATGTATATTAGTGAGATAATCAAATTATTTTAATAAATTTATGTTCCATTCATGCAAATTATTCATCTTATCTTAAAAGAAAGATTGTACAAGTTCATACTCTGAACAAATATTCATGTAGGAACATATATGTAGCATATTATATTGTATCACTTGGGATTTCAATATATATCTTGTACTTGTAAGGCTGGTTGATTTGACAAATGACTATATTTCTTCAAATGCTTTTAGAATCGCACTTCAAGAGTTAGGGTATGCTTAAATGCTAATAGTATGAAGCTTCGGTTATGTGTTGGCTAACTCGAAAAGCGACAAGATTTCATCATCCTACTGCCTAGGCGCTTGGGCTACTGTCTAGGCTTTAAGCCAAATCCATTGCTTGGATTACTTAGGCTATTTGACGACTAAATGGAAACAATGAAAGGAGGAAGAAATCAGAGGTCTTAACATTTTCACAATAAACAGAATGAGTTTGCTAGCCCGAAATGGATGGAAAACTTTTTTGCAACCAACTCTTAGCTTATGTGCATGGCTAAGGGCCTCAGTTTACATGGCAGTCTTTAGAAGTATCACTTTCAGGGAGCATATACATCTTGTTACTTGAGTATTCTCCTAACCATACTGTATACAGAAGCATCGTTTATTCATGACTATCTGGATTGAAAATACCACACTAGTAACATATAATATGATGGCTATATGAAACTGCACTTCTTTGCATTTAGGCAAAGAATACCTTCATTGGTGAGACATGTAAAGCACCTAATAGCTAAGCCATTTACATTTTTGCAACTGTCTTTAATACCTAGATTAAATTCAGAACTGATCATGATTGTAGCAATTTTTATTTGGCAATGGATTACTACCACAGGTATACTGTGGAGGGGTTCTTTTTACTGACCTAGAATGCAGCTGAGCCACCAACTGGAGGCAATAATCATTAGCAAAGTATAAAACAGAGAAGGAAATATAGTCTTTATTTTGGTATTCCACGGATAAGCTTGTTTCTTCACACTCGGCTTCATCTGCGAGAGAAAGAACAAAGGTAGCCACCATAGTCTAAAAGTGTAAGGATAAAATGAAGAAGAAATGAACAGGTGGATCCTTTTTAACATTCAAGAACTAGATTTTCCTAACAAAGGTTTACATTATTTAGGCATCCTCATATATATTGTCCTTTCAAAACTTGGAAAGCATGTTTTCCTATTCTTTAAATTGATTAATTTTTTTTTTTTTATGCCAATACCTATGTTTGCTCTTTCACATTTTTCTTTCAGTAAAGTCATCCATAGAAATTAACAGTCTTGACACTTGACAAGTTTGGCTTTGTTGTAACAAATCATGGTTGTGAATTTGCATTTGCCATGGAGGAAGAGAAATCACTCCATAGACGGATCTCAAAGTGGGAGCGTCATGTTCTTATAGTGCTACAAATTGTTGGTACGTGAAACATCTAAAAGAACAATCTTTTAGATGGGGGAAGAGAGCTTTTCCGAAGACCTTTTTAATATTCCAATCAATAACAAGCTTTTCTCAATATTATTACACGTCTGAAAGAAAAAGAACATTCCCTGATGTTACCAACAAGTCATCTTGATCTGAGTCGAGTTGTTGGTCGAATCGGGCGTAACTCAATACATTATGCTAAAAAAAAATTCTACATAAAAAAAATAAAGAAGAATGTCCCGAACAACAGTAATAGGAACCTAAAACAATTGAATGCAATATAAAGCTTCATCGAGAAGGCCACTACGAACATGAAATCGATCATAAGTCAAAAGAACATATACATTTTTCCCACTTTATGTTACATATACATATACTCGAAAATTCAGTAAAATATACATTTCCCCCTTCAACTTTGTGGGATCCAAATCCTGGGAGAAATAAACTCTTTCAAAATAGACACCGAATGAACAGTTTTCATGAGCAGGGTGGCTCTCTTAGAACACACGTGTCTGAGGCAAATTTAAGACACTGGTTTCCTTGGTAACTTAAAGCTTAAGCTATAGCGAAGGCACAGCAAATGAAGGTAAGCTTCGAAGGAAACTACTTGGATTTGATTCATAGTTATCTAGGTAGTTATCATGATCTAGTAGTTATAGGGTGATTTCAATAACAACTATATCATGATCTAGTAGTTATGGGAATATCTTGTAAGTGTTGTTGTCAATCCTCTTGTTTTTAATACTACACTAGTATTCTGTTTTTTTCCTTACTCCTTCATTCCCAATAATTGTAATATCAGAGCCTAGTTTCAATCTGAACTGGGCATGGCTTTCAATAGCCATTCCATGTCTCAACCCTTTATTCCCATCTTCTCGGGTAAATGCTATGAATTTTAGAGTATCAAGATGAAGACTCTATTCAAGTCTCAAGATCTTTGGGACTTAATAGAGAATGGATATACGGATCCAGATGACGAAATCAGGCTGAGGGAGAATAGAAAGAAGGACTCAAAGGCATTGTTCTTCATTCAACAAGCTATACATGAGACAATCTTCTCAAGAATTGCAGTAGCGACAACCTCAAAGCAAGCTTGGTTGATACTTCAAAATGAATTTCAATGCTCATCAAGGGTGATTACGGTAAAACTTCAAACCCTTCGTCGTGAGTTTAAAATTTTGTTCATGAAAAGCAATGAATCGATACAAGATTTTCTTTCTCGAGTGACTGAAATTGTTAGTCAAATGAAATCTTATAGTGAACATCTTTCTGATCAAATAATTATTGTAAAAGTTTTGAGAAGTTTAACTTCGAAATTTGATCATGTTATTACCGCAATTGAAGAGTCAAAAGATTTATCTACTTATTCATTTGATGAACTAATGGGTTCCTTGCAAGCACATGAAGCAAAGTTGAACAGGTCACTTGAAAAAAGTGAAGAAAAAACATTTCAGGTTAAGGGGGAGTCTTGTACTTCAAAAGAAGATAAAAAATTAATAAGAAGAAGACGAGGAGGATTTCGTGATAGAGGAAATGGAAGAGGAAGAGGAAGATGATACTTTGATGGGCATGATGAACAAAGGCAATTAAATTATGATCAAAAAAATTACAAGAGTGGAATTCAATGTCACTACTGTAAAAAATTTGGTCACATGAAGACAGATTGCTGGAAAAGAGAAAAGCAAGCAAGCTATGTGGAGGAAAATGAAGAAAATAGTAAGTTGTTTATGATTCATTCACAAGTTCATGATATCTCAAATGATATTT
>LVTN01000653.1:130646-140776 GCA_001649415.1 Musa itinerans | reverse complement strand
TTTCAGATCACTAACAGAAATTTATAACTCAACATTTGCTTTGTTTATTTCAGATCCAACAACTTTTGAGGAAGTAGTTAAAAAAGAGGAATGGAGAAAAGCAATTAAAGAGGAAATCAAGTCAATTGAGAAGAATAAAACTTGGGAGCTAATGGATCTACCGAAAGAAAAGAAACCTATTGGGTTAAAATAGGTGTTCAAAATAAAGTTTAAATGTAAATTATTTGGTTTGACTGATAGTGATTAGGCAGGAGCATTAGATGATCGAAAGAGTACTTCAAGTAATATTTTTAGCCTTGGATCGGGAGCTATATCTTGGAGTTCTAAAAAGCAAGCAACGGAAATATTTTGTGACAACAAAGCCACAATTGCAATGACGAAGAATCCAACATTTCATGGAATAACGAAGCATATAGAGATTCGCTATCATTTCATCTGGGATCTTGTGGCAAGTGGAGCCATAGAAATGAAGTATTGTGGAATAGATAAGCAAGTTACAGATATCCTCACCAAGTCGCTTCCAGTTCAAAAGCATGTTTATTTTGTCACAAATCGATGTATGCAACTATGAATCAAGGGGGAGTGTTGAGATTTGATTCATAGTTATCTAGGTAGTTATCATGATCTAGTAGTTATAGGATGGTTATCAATAGGTTCTATAAATAAGACCATAGTTCATGAAGCAAGATATGTAGTGCACTTGGGAATATCTTGTAAGTGTTATTGTCAATCCTCCTGTTTTTAATACTACAATAATAATCTGTTTTTTTCCTTGCTCCTCCATCCCCAAACAGTTGTAACACAGCTTGAGACAAGATAAGATGATGAGCCTTCCGAAAGAAATTTTGTTACCTTCAAATAATCTTATGTTTTTGCTTCAGAGATGGCATGCACTTGTGCAGCATATCAAACGTTGTCAGGGTATTTGCATTCATCCCAGAATGATATATGTTTACTCTGTCATGCCTTTTTCTCAAGGAGGAAATGATGTCTTCCACCTCAGGTCATTCGCTCTGTGACATGATTACCAGCACACCTGAGGAGGAGGAGGATGTGACATGATACCGATGGTGAAGACAAGATGGTTCTACTTGATATTTGGTTGTTCTTGGGAGCTTTAGGACACAAGCAAACATGAGTGCAGACCTTGGGGTCCTTTTGTGCCTCGTTTGCGCTTTAGGCCATGCACACCATGGGAGGGACCTTGATGGAGGCAGCCTTGGCTCTGTTATGACTTTGTCTCACTTCTGAAGTTGATGGACCATGGTGACAGCCTCCAGAACCATTTGGAAGAGCATGACAAGTGTACTTGATGGAGGTGCCTGGAGCACCTCCTCTCTGGAGCTGCAAGGCCAAGATTGGCTGATGCAGGTCACCCTAATAATGAAGTGCATGAACTTGGACTTCTGCCATGGCTAAGCCCCTCGAGCTACTGGCCCCGCCTTGCGCCCCCCCCCCCCCCCCTCTCTTGATAATGGCATAGTAATATAAGCCTTCGGGGGGTGATGACTCGTGTGGATGTCAATTTCTTGGAAGCTCCAAACGAGGGAGGCACATGGCCTCCTACACCATAGGCTTTGGCTGGACGACAGCAGCAAGAGGAAGAACCACCAGTCCGGTGAGAGGTTGGCACCTCCGACTACAACTCTACTAGTTTCGACCTCAGTCACAAGTATAGGAATTTATGTGATCTCATAGTACGTAGTTTGCCATTCTCCAGCTTAGATTACTTCTTCTTCTCGCAGAACTCACGGAGCTAGCATTGATCATCCATGGAACCTTGCACGCTCGAAGACCAATCAACAACCTGAGCAGAAGACGCATCGATCGTGGTGCTTACTCTACGTTTCGAATGCCACATGAGATCTTGTTCGTATTTGTGTGTAGCTGTTTGACTCGTTGCGAGGGCGTATCACATCGAACGTGCAGCGAGAGAGAGAGAGAGAGAGAGAGTGCACGTGAGTCTCTGGGGATCCGATGCGATGGGATTAGCCTCGGCACGATGACTCGGAGTAGTCGCTCTCTCCCATGTTTCATAGGAATTAAGATGCCATTAGGATGCACATTTGGTTGACTTTTGGTGAATCCAAACCAGCGAATCGTTGACTTGTTGTATGTGTTGGGGGAATGAGCATGTTATGATGCAGTTCCATGGTGAGCTACTGATTCCAATGGCCATTTGCAAAGTGGCAGCTGATGAGGGTAATAACGACAATAAGACTCGGGTTGACGTCAGCTGCCCCAGGTGACGCCACACCCCTCGGTTAACCTGATAGCACCTGGTCAAATAGATCGGAACGCCGACAGAGGCACATTAACGACCTGCTCAGGCCCGATCCTTCACGCCACGCCAACACCGCTGTCAGACGTCACCAAGAGTACGATCCTGCTCCCTGCAAGACAGGCATATCAGGTACAGTAATCTACCCTATAAGAACCCCCGCGCCGGGGGAGAGAGAAGGGGGGAGAAAAAAACCACATGACTCCACTCTTCTAACTTGATCGTCGGAGGGGTCGGGCCGAACTTTCGACCCGGCCTGTGTGTAGGTGCGAAGCCAGAGCTACTTCTTCCCACGGCTGCGAAGAAGAACCCCTTTCCCGCATGACGCCCCGACGAGCCCCGACGCGGTCCTCCCCGCGCAGTCGGCCACATCGGCAACCCCCGACGGGTGTCGAGCAAGATCCACCGCCCGTTCGGACCCGAACCAAGCCGTGTCGGCCCCAAGGCCACGGCATAAAGTTATTTACCCCAACATATTTTGGCGCTAGAAGGATGGCTCGAATGTCCAGCGATCAGCAGATCCACTCAGATGAACCCGTAGCCGAGGGGTTGCACCCGATCAGCACCCCGGGAGAACATCCTCTGCATGATGGACCCCGAGATAAATGCCCTGCCACAACATCAGAGCGTTATTGGCGGTTGTTCAACGACCCTGGTCTGTCGCTGCCTGAAGGTGCCCCCGCCGGCCCGTCGCCTGTATCATCCGAAGCCTTTCATGACCTCGCTCATCAAGTTCGAGCTCTGACGGGTGCAGTGCAAACTATCATCCCGCTCGTCTCCCATCCGGCGCACCCGCCTACGACCCAACCACTGCAGCAGCGGGAGCCCCCCACCCGGGCTCATACACCACTTCCCGAGCTCCCTACTTCGCCTCGGGACCAATCGGCCCCACTCGGGAACCGAGGGGCGGCAAACCCGGGGAGCCGCCCGGAGCCCGAGGCGCTATCTCCAGACTCAACGGACTCCGTGCAAGCCCAGCTACGCCTTGTTAGTCAACGACTCGACGAAGTGCATCAGGAGGTTCGCAGGTTGAAGGGAGAGCTCGGGGCGGACGTACACCAAGGATCCCCATTCGCGCCCGAAATACAAGATCAAATAATTCCCCTGAACTTCCGACTCCCCTCTTTGGACGCATATGACGGCGCCGCCGACCCAGCAGACCACGTGGCCGCTTTCCGCGCCCAAATGGCATTGTATGGAACCTCTGACGCTTTGATGTGCAGGGTGTTCCCTACGACTCTAAGGGGGCCAGCCCGTGCATGGTACAGCGGTCTGAAGACAGGGGCAATCACCTCCTTTAATCAGCTCGCCAGAGACTTCGAGCTCAACTTTATGGCCTATGCTCGGCCAAAGCCGTCCGTGGCATTACTCCTCGAACTCAACCAAAGGGAGGACGAGCCCCTCTCCCATTTTGTGAATCGCTTTACGACACAAATTTAGGGGCTGTCAGACGCTCACCCCTCTCTGTTAATGCAGGCGTTTATGATAGGCCTGCGACCTTCCATATTCTTTTGGTCTCTTGTGGAGCGACCCCCCACCGCGGTACCCGAGATGCTCCAGCGGGCAAACCAGTTCATCGCCGCCGAGACGTGGATGGCCGGGAGGCGTGAGGAGCACAAGAGGGTCAGGCCGGAACCACCCCGGCAGTAACAATCTACTACACCAAGGCGCAGGTTAGACCGGCCTGACCCGCCGGCATCGAGACCCCCACTTCCCGCCTTGGGCACGTCCTGAACAGAGATATTCCTCCAGATAAGGGAGAAGGGGCTACTAAAAAACCCCCACCCGATGAGGAGTCCACGAGAACTCGTAGACCAGTCGAAGTACTGCCACTTCCACCGGCAGAATGGGCATGACACCGAGCAGTGTCGTGAGTTGAAAAGGCAGATCGAGGAGCTTATTCGTAAAGGGCACCTCGGCCAATACCTTCGGTAGGATAAGGAACTTTCGCCATGCTCGGAGGGTCCCGTCGAGCGACACATCGACGTGATAACAGGCGGCCCTGCATCCGAAGGGAACACCATGTCTGGAAGAAAGGCGTATGCCCGAGCCGCCTCTGTCGAAGCTCCCAGGCGCGGGCCTGAGCCTGAGGTCACATTCCCGGCCGAAGCGCCCGAGCGATCCGAGCACGACGATGCGCTCGTAATATCGGCCAAGATCGCCAACGCACAAGTAAGAAGGATCATGATCGACACAGGGAACTCGACCGACGTGCTCTACTTTGATGCTTTCCAGAAGCTCAGTTTGATTAGAGAGAACAGGGAGCCGATGTGCTCGGCGCTCACCGGGTTCACCGGCGACTCAATCTCACCGCTGGGGGCAATCACCTTACCTTTGACCCTGGGAGTCCCGCCAAGATCGAAGACGGTAATGTCAACCTTCTTAGTGGTCGACCTCCCCATTGCGTACAACGCCATCCTCGGTCACCTCACCCTCAACAAGGTCAGAGTCGTAGTCTCCACCTACCACCAAACCGTAAAGTTCTCGACCCATGGAGGGGTCGGGGAAGTCCGGGGAAGTCCCTGAGAGTCCAAGCGCTGCTACCTGACGGCAATCTCGCTACACAAAAGGGCAAGGACCGAGCAACCCCTGGGGGACCCTAGGGAAATGAAGAAGCCGACCCCACATCCTGAGCCGACGGCGCCTACTTGCAACATACCGTTAATAAAGGAACGGCCAGACTGGATGGTCAAAATCGGGTCAGAACTACCTGAGTAGGAATGGGAGCGATTCGTCAGCTTCTTGCAGGAGAATGTCGGCATCTTCGCTTGGTCGCCCTCCAACATGACGGGCGTCGACCCGAAGGTCGCTCAACACCACCTCAACATCTCGCCCGATGCTCGCTTGGTGAAGCAGAAGCCCCGAAGGCAAGCCCCTGATCGACAACTAGCTATCCGTGACAAGGTGGAACGACTTTTGTCAGCATGCTTCATAGAAGAAGTTAAATACCCGCGGTGGCTATCCAATGTAGTCCTCGTAAAGAAATCCAATGGAAGTTGGAGGATGTGTGTTGACTACACCAGTCTCAATAATGCATGCCTGAAGGACTACTACCCCCTCCCGAAGATCGACCAGTTGGTCGACGCGACGGCTGGGCATGCTCGCCTCTCATTCATGGATGCCTTTTCTGGCTACAACCAGATTAGAATGGCACCCGAAGACCAGGAGCACACAGCCTTCCTCACCGACCAAGGGGTATACTTTTACAAGGTCATGTCGTTCGAGCTGAAGAACGCAGGGGCCACGTATCAGAGAATTGTAAACAAGATGTTCGCCCACCAGATCGGGAGGAACATGGAAGTTTACATCGACATCATGATCGTAAAAAGCCGAACAGCAGCGGCCCACCTCACTGACTTGGCTGAGACATTCGCCGCGCTGCGCAGATACGATATGCAGCTCAACCCCGTGAAGTGTGCCTTCGGCGTCAGCTCGGGAAGGTTCCTCAGATTCATCATACACGAAAGAGGAATTGACGCCAACCCAGAGAAGGTCCAGGCAATCATCGACAAGCAGTCGCCCCGGACGATCAAGGACGTGCAGCGGCTCAACGGGAGGCTCGTCGCCCTATCTCGGTTTCTTTCCCGATCGGGTGATCGCTGCCTCCCCTTCTTCCGGGCGCTAAAAAACCCGAAGAACTTTCAATGGACGACTGAGTGCAAAGAAGCCTTTGAACAAGTAAACAACACCTGGCCAACCTTCCTCGACTTGCCTCAATCTCTTTCGGGGAGAAGCTCAGCGTCTACCTGGCCGCCTCCAGGCACGCAGTCAGCTTCGTCCTGACCAAAGAAACCTCCAGTGAACAGCTACCGGTCTATTACATCAGTCACGTCCTGAATGGACCCGAGGAGCGGTACCCGCCAATTAAGAAACTAGCACTGGCGCTTGTGCTAACAGCTCGGAAGCTACGCCCCTACTTCCAAGCTCATCCGGTGGAGGTAATCACCGACCAACCACTCCGGCAGATTTTATCTAAGTTTGATGTTGCAGGCCGTCTTCTCAAATGGGCGGTGGAGCTTGGCGAGTTCGACGTACGATACATACCGAGAACCGCTATCAAAGCCCAGTCCATGGTCGACTTCATCTCGGAGTTAACTTAGATCGAGGACGAGGATTCAGAGCAACCTTCCGAAGGATGGGTCCTGCACGTGGACGGATCGGCCAACTCGAAGGGCGCCGGCGCGGGGTTGGTGTTATTAGCCCCCGATGGACGGTCGTTTGAACGCTCCCTCCGCTTCGGGTTTCAAGCCACCAACAACGAGGCGGAGTATGAGGCACTCCTAGCAGGGCTCAGGTTGGCCCTTGAAATGTAGGTGGGCGCTATACACGTCCTCACCAACTCGCAGCTGGTAGCCGAGCACCTCAGCGGCGGGTACGAGGCTCGGGACCCAATCATGGCAAAGTACCTAGCACAGGTAAAGAACCTGACTGCCAAATTCTCTCACTTTACATTATCTAATGTCCCGAGGGGCGAGAACGAGCGAGCCGACGCACTGGCTAAGCTGGCATCAAAATCGGCTCCCGAGGCCCGACCCAAGGTCGAGGAGCTCCCTTCCCGTGCAATCGAAATCGCTGCTACGACCTCGGGCAATGCGTAGACCACATGGGTGCAAGAGATACTACGCTTCAAGCAAGACGGGACCGTTCCTCCCGACAAGGCTACAGCTCGGCGCCTGCGCCGTACGCAGGCATGGTACTCCGAGATGGGTGGACGACTACATAAGAGGTCCTTCTCACACCCTCTCCTACGGTGCTTGGAGCCCGAGGAAGCTCGGTTGGTTCTAGCCGAGGTCCACGAAGGAATTTGTGGAGAACACATCGGTGGGCGAACCCTGGCGCACAAGATCCTTCGCCAAGGGTATTACTGGCCAACGATGTGCCGAGATGCGAAGGCTTACGTACAATGGTGCGATTCATGCCAAAAGCATGCCCCGGCAGCCCGCGGTCCCGCTTGCCCCCATCGACTGTGCATGGTCGTTCGCGCAGTGGGGATTGGACCTGCTCGGACCTTTCCCGCTAGCCTCGGGACAACGGAAATACATCGTCGTGGGAGTGGATTACTTCACCAAGTGGGTTGAAGCCGAACCACTAGCGACGATCACAGAGCGACAAGTGGAGAAGTTCGTGTGGAGGAACATAGTGACTCGGTTCGACTTGCCCAGAACCATCATCACGGACAACGGACCTCAGTTCGCCAGTACGCGTTTCCGAGAGTTCTGCGTGAGCTACGGGATCCAACTGAGGTTCAGCTCGGTGGCTTACCCTCAGACGAACGGGCTGGCAGAGGTAACCAATCGATCCATTCTAGACGGGCTCAAAAGAAGAGTGTCCGTAGCCCGATCGCCGTGGACGGACGAGCTCCCGAGCGTCTTATGGTCCCTACGCACCACCCCCAAAACCGCGACCAGAGAGTCCCCCTACAGCCTCGCGTTCGGGACCGAGGCTGTCCTATCGCCCGAGGTAGTTTTTCCCACCCTCCGGACAAAAAACTACGATGAAAAGACCGCAAACGAAGGACTTCGAGCCGGCCTCGACATGCTCGAGGAACGGCGTGCCGACGCACACTTAAAAGCCCTCTCCTATAAAAGAGCTATCGTAAGGATCTACAACCGGAAGGTACGGCCCCGACCAATTAAGTTAGACGACTTAGTCCTACGCAAGGCCGAGGTCAGCGACCCGACCCGAACGAGAAGCAAGCTGGCCCCCAATTGGGAAGGACCTTATCGGGTGATCAGCATTGTCAGGGTCGGCACGTACCGATTCGCGACAATGCAAGGTCACCCCTTACCGAGAACTTGGAATGTGCAAAATCTAAAAAGATTTTTCACATAAGTAAAAAGAGACAGCACAAAGGTTTAAACAAGACTCCTTTCATTCAGATGGAAATTAGATTACAAGACCAAGTGACGCGTTTACATCGTTAAACAAACACCCGACCAACAAGTTAGAGGGAAAATTACAAAGACAAACTACATTATTGCTCAGGAGCTTCGACGCTATCGTCGAAAGGAACCTCTTCGGGCATATCGACGTCCAGGTCCTCAGGGAAGGAGTCAAAGGGGTCTTCCACGACCTCGAGGTTGGGATGGCATGCCTTGAAGCGACCCAGAGCGATCCGATACCCATACTCATATGAGACCTGCCCTGTCCGGATCAAGCCAAGCTGAAAGCCCGAGGACTCCTTATAGCCCTCGATCAGTCTCTTGTCCTTCTTTGGCCGTTGGCGGATCTCGTCAGCAAGGGCCTCAAAAGCCCCTCACGCCTCGGCACGCGCCTCCTCCAGTCCCTTGGTCAGCATGGCCACCTCCCCCTTCGCCTGACAGACCTCGGCACGAGCCCCCTTCATATTCGCTTGAAGTTCTTTATTTAGCTCCTCAACCGTCTTGAGCTCGGATCGGAGGCGCGTTGCCTCCGCCTCCAGATCAGAGGCACGCTGCTCGGTCGCCGCAACCGCCTCGGGAGCTGCCCCCGCGCGGACCTCCTCGATCTGCTTTCGGAGATCGGCATTGCGATCACTCAAAAAGTTGATCACCCAGCCCGCGTCGCGGACGCGGTCCATCAATGTCACAGCATAATGGTGACCCTGCTGAGAAAGAAGTCAGAACGGTACCTCTCGTGCACTGACAAAGAGGCCAGGGGCGTAATGCTTACCCAAAGCAGCGACTTGGCCGACTCTCCCGAGAAGAACCTCGGAGGGCAGAGTGTACAGGTCCTGAGCTATGTCAGGGTAAAGCCCCCCACGGACAAATGAGGCTGCGGAGTCCCCGTCGGCCCATACCCGGTTCCCTCGAGTGAAGCCTCCCCAACGGGCCACCAGCGAGTCTGAGGCTTGACCTTGCGGGAAGTCACCCACCACCCACGTCTGGTAGGGCTCGTCCTGTGTTCCCGCCAGGAGGCGGCAAAGCTCACAGATCGAAGGCTCACAAGGCGCCTTCCCTACCGCCTCCTTGTTGAGGCCGGCCTCACCCCACCCGAGGCTCCTCCCCGCGCGTCCGGCCGTTGCGTTGATAGCTCCAGCCGGCTGGACCACTGCCGCATCCAGCGCCTTCGGCGTTGAAATCTTTGCCTTCTTCCGAGGTCGACTGGCCTCGATATCCATAGGTGCCTCCCTCGAACCAACCCTCGGCTCGATCGGTGGGCGTGTGGACGGTGCCGACGGAGCCCGTCCCCCGCGCACGGCTCGGAGATTCACCATTTCTGCACAAAAAGCCACAACATTGGTTAGTACGTCGAACGACCCTCAAAGAAAAACCCTAACACTACCCACTAAGGCAAACCTCGAGGCGTCGGGCTAAGACCCGCCTCGACCAGCCACTGCTCAGTCATGCTTCGGATGGCTCTCGAAGCTGGAAGGATCTCTTTGAGCCTCCGGAGTCCCCGGTGCTCCTCGTCACTCAGAGCCGGGGCAATGTTGTCGATCACACGCGTCGCCCATCGGAGCCTGAAGCTCTAGCCCTCCGCACGGCAGACAAAGAAGAAGCACCCCTTCCATCCCTTGTTGCTGGAAGGAGCCCCACTAACCCGAAAGCCCGACCGGGCGGACAAGTAGTAACCCCCCGACCCCTTAGAAAGGCGGAAATAGGAAAGGAAAAGAGAGCGGGTCAGGGTGATGTTGGCGTAATGGCACTCCCCTAGGAACGCCACCAGATAGTGCCAAGAGTTCGGCGCCATTTGTGACGGAGAGATACGCCACCATGAGATGCAGGAATCAATGACTGGATGCAGAGGGAGGCGTAACCCGGCCTCAAAGGCATCTACTATTAGGGCGAAACCCTTCGGGATTGGGTCATACGCCCGTTGCCCGGGCTCGGGGGCTAGGAGGACGAATTCCTCCGGGATGCCATAGTGC
>LVTN01000653.1:118789-130009 GCA_001649415.1 Musa itinerans | reverse complement strand
GCGACCTGCTCGCCTGAGACGGGCTCCTCGGCCTCATGTCGCCCGAGACCACCTCCTCTGCGTGGCCTACTCGCCTGAGACGGGCTCCTCGGCCTCATGTCACCCGAAACCACCTCTTATGCGCAGCCTGCCTGCTTGAGCCATGCTCCCCGGCCACGTGTCGTTTGAGATCGCCACACGGCGTGGACAGACTCTCCGAGCCGCACTGTTCGATTTCAAAACTCCACGACTTCCGCAAGAGATCGACGGGACTAACCGCCCAAACCATAAGCCACGCCTCGAACCCCCTAGCAACAGCCGACGCATGGCTTCATTCGGGGGGGGAATATGATGAGGGTAATAATGGCGATAAGACTCGGGCTGACGTCAGCTGCCCCAGGTGATGCCACGCCCCTCGGTTAACCTGACAGCACTTGGTCAAACAGACCGAAACGCCGACAGAGGCACATTAACGACCTGCTCAGGCCCGATCCTTCACGCTACGCCAATACCGCTGTCAGACGTCACCAAGAGTACGATCCTGCTCCCTACAAGACAGGCATATCAGGTACAGTAATCTACCCTATAAGAACCCCCGCGCCGGGGGAGAGAGAAGGGGGGAGAAAAAAACCACATGACTCCACTCTCTAACTTGATCGTCGGAGGGGTCGGGCCGAGCTTCTGACCCGGCCTGTGTGCAGGTGCGAAGCCGGAGCTACTTCTTCCCACGACTGCGAAGAAGAACCCCTTTCCCGCAGGACGCCCCGATGAGCCCCGATGCGGTCCTCCCCGCGCGGCCGGCCACATCGGCAACCCCCGATGGGTGTCGAGTAAGATCCACCGCCCGTTCGGATTCGAACCAAGCCGTGTCGACCCCGAGGCCATGGCATAAAGTTGTTTACCCCAACAGCAACCTTCTTTTCCCTTTTCCTAACTTATACGGTGGGTGTAGCGAGATCCACGTGGTGGCATTCGGCTCGGCTGGGCTGAGGCTTTTGGCTTGGCTCGGGGATTCAACTGCCGACGGCTTTTGGGGCAGTTTTGTAAAGGTTGACTCCCGTAGAATCCAAACTCACATGCCGTCCAGGTTTGATGTTGGTCTTCATTTGAAGTCACTCTTTGACTCCGACTGCACACCGTAATTCTTCTTTTTACTCATTTTCGATTGCGATAACGTTGGGATGAATTATCGGAAAATATATATATACATAGCATCGTATTTCAGTATTTTTGCCTTATAACGAACGCCTTTATTTTATAAAATAATGGTACTACTATTTTATTTTCTCTCTTCTCTCTATTATAATAATAATAATAATAATAATAATAATAATAATAATATTGATAGATAGTCTTTCTCCTAACATGATAACACGTGTCATCTCGACCAGTCTCAAACATTAGTCAATGAGCCTAAAGAAGCATGAGGCTTAGGCGCTTGTAGGAGTCGACTGAGTATTATTGGTCATCAACATATTCATGTGCACCTATCTCAACTCGTAGCTTTGCATCTCAACAATCACATTAAGAAATGCTTCTTCGAATCCAACATCCCTCGTTGTTGAATTTGGATATATATATAAGATCAAGTAGATATATAGAGATAGAAAGAGAGAGAGAGTTATAACTGATGTGTTGAGGTGGAGTTTGAACAAATGTGTTGTCAGACTCTTAGCTGATATTTCCTTCTAATTCTTATTGATATTTTAGTATGCTATATTGAATATCTTATTTTGATGATGAAATCAATAAGTTTACGATCTAATCTGTATTTTGAGTAACACAGGATTAACTTTGATCAGAAAAGGTAAATCGATTAAAGCAGAAAGAATTGGATGTTGGACTGGAGTGAATATATTAAAAGATTAGACATCGGCCGGAGGATCGATCGACGTGTCGACAGAAAGACTTCATATTGTTAGTTCAGGCATCTAATCGAAGGATCAGACATTATGCTAAGGAGATCGAAAGTTACGGAGGTCAATATGCCAATTAGGCAATATACCAAAGGAGAGGACGATGCGCCGAAGGATCGGACGAAGCACCGGATGAATCAATTACAGGGCGAACAACATAGAATTCTAGTCTTGTAATCGGTTGTATCTTAATTGGTTGTAGTTAGATCGTAATTGAGTTAGTTTTTAGTGTATTCATACTAACTCAATTAGGGGCCCATTGGGCTTGAGTTAAGACTATTTTGGGTCAAGTGGAAGGCTCATTCGGTAACCCAAGGTTATATGGAACCACCTATGAGCTGAAAAAGTCAAGAGCATACTTTTCCAAGTTGTCAGGTGGTAATACCGCCCAGTATCAGTATGTCAAGCGGTAGTACCGTCAATCTAGGCAGTGGTACCACCTAGTGTCAATGCTATGGGTGGTGGTACTACTATCATAGATAGTGGTACAACTAGGACCCGAAAAATCCGGGATGAGACCTTTTTTGGCTCTATTTTTTAAGCCATTATTAGAATCGAAATCGGTACTAAAAGGGGGGGGGGTGAATTAGTGCTTCGATAAAAACTTCAACGATTAAAAAACTTTCATACAATAAAAAGTCGTGTCGGAAATGTTAAACATGTGCTTGACTTAGAATAAGTACAATGAGCAATTAAAACAATTTCAATGACAATAAAAAGCAAAATAGGAATGCAAACTAAGTTTTATAATGGTTCGATCATCGTGACCTACGTCCACTCCTGATTCCCCCTTCGTTGAGATCATCGGCATCCACTAATGGTCTTCCTTCAATGGGCAAAGACCAACTATCCTCTTACAACCCTTTTTTTCTTTTCACATGTTTAGAAGATAACATTTACAACTCACTCACCCCTCTCTTAAACTTCACCCAGTACTTAAAGCTTGAGAGGAGTTCTCACAATTTTACAATAGTGTTTTCCTTCTTTTTTTTGCTCTTAGTTTTTGTGTGTTCATCGAGCAAGGATGAGTGAGGTTTTTATAGGCTCCAAATGGATTCAAATTTAGAGTCAAAAATTTGAATCTCCGGGATTTTATGGTACTGATGGTACCACCGCCAGTACTTTCTAACACGGGGCGGTACCACCACTTAATATAGTCTCGGAGATTGTGTCTTAGAGACTGAGCCACTAGCGGTTTCACCGCCTGACCTAACTTTTGGGTCATTGAATGTGCCTTCCACTTGACCTAAAATAGCCTCAATTTGAGCTTAGTTGGACCCTAATTAAATTGTCTTAATTGCATTCTAAAACAACCCAATTAGAACTAAAACTACTTCGATCTAGATAATTATCACAAAGCATTAATCTATTGTCTGACATATCATTAATTCATCCAGCGTTTTATCTAGCGCTTCATCCGACCCTTCGGTGCATCATCCTTTCCTTTGACATATTACCTAATCGATATATTATCTTCCCACAACATCTGATCTTATTGGCGCAATGTCCGATCTTCTTGGCTCGATACTCGAAATCATGGCACGAAGTCTTCTGCCGACACATCGATCGATCCTTCGGCTCGACGTCCAATCTTCTGACATATTCTACTTCGACCCAACATTGATTCTTCCTGCTTTAATCAAATTATCTCTCTATGATCGAAGATAGTCCTACATCACTCAAAATGCATATTAGATCACAAACTTATCAATTGATTTCATTATCAAAATTCAAGATTCAATAACTATTTAGGATTTATAAATATCCCAGTTATTTCTGCTTGGAAGAGCATGAAATTGAATAGAAAAGAGAGAAAATATACTTGAGAAAAAAGTGTTGTGGTATCTCTAAAGTTAATAAGTCTCTTCCTCCTAGAGTTAGAATGTTTCTAAGGAATGAGTGAGGTCTAAAAGAGAGAGGAGTAAAAGTTCTCTCCTGAGCCTATAGAAATGAGAAAGAGTTATAAGGGTAGTTGATCTTTGCTCGTTGAAAAGAAAATCGATAATGGAATCCGGTGGCATCGAGTGAAGAGGAATCGAGAGTGGATGTAGGTCACAACGACTGAACCATTATAAATATGGTGTGCTCTTTTCCTTTGTTGTTTACTTAGCTGCTCACTTCACTTTACATTTATTCTAAATCAAGCTCAAACACTTTCCGATACGGGCTTTATCGAAATGGTTTTTGTACATTGAACGAGTTTTCAAATCGACGTAATTTTTACGTAAACACTAATTCACCCTTTCTCTTAGTACCGATTTCGGTCCTAATAGGCTTGATGGCCGGTAAATATATTGAGTTCTATCCAAACAATCTATATTATCTTCAAATTCTTATTTTTTATAAATTTGTACTTCTAAATTTAAACGCACATACACACATATTTAATGTCCTACGATTATTATTAGTTCTCATAGTTAATTTATATCCATTATTAGGGTTTGCTTGACAAATCGAGCACCCATAATGACAAACTATAATAAGCTGCCAAACCGGCATGGATGATTTACGAAAATTTCTCAAAATTAAGGATTTTTTCAAGAATTCCAGAGAATTTTTGTTTTTTTTCTGAGAAATCACCTAAAATATTAATTCGACGCGTAATGGACTCCTAAATAAATTAAGTTCTTTAGTAACGAGTTATTACCCTCAAATTCATACTTTTCATAGATTACCCTTTCAAAATTTTACAAAGTTAATGCGCACGCTTACAATTTAATTCTTATCGAATATTTTCTATTTAACGATGGAAAACAGAGGCAGTACAAAAAGCCGAAAGCTAAGCCACATTCGGCGCCGTCCCAAACCCAAGCCGGCTCGGGCCACAACCCGTAAGCAGTAACCACCCGCGACGGGACGGGACCCACCCAGTCACCTCCACTTGCCGGTAAAAGGAGGAGTTCCTCCGCATCCGCCTTTTACCTTAGCCTCCTTCCCTCCATCTATATAAATTAGCGCCCTCCTTTCTCCCCTCCCCCACCCCACCTGGCGCTCTCTCCTTTCGAGTTCGGAGAGAAGTGCGAGGCGCAATCGATCGAAGCAAGAAGCGTACCTCGGCCGGGGAGCCCCGATCGGCGTCAGAGATGACGGTGTTCGCCCACTCGGGCGGGAGAGGAGCCGCGGCGAAGGCGGCGCTGCAGATGATTCCCTTTGCCGACTACGGCGCGGAGGCGTCGCAGCGGCTGGTGGAGGCGGCGCACCTCGGGGATGCGGTGGCCGCGTCGGAGTGCCTCGCGGACCCGGCGGCGGACGTGAACTACGCTGGAGCGGTGTGCTTGCGGGCACGGCTCGCCGTGGTGGCCCTCCGCGAGGAGGCCGCCGATGAGGTCCGGGTGGAGTTCGAGGAGCTCCGCACCGACGCTTCCGCCCTCTTCCTCGCCGCCCACGCCGGCGATCTCGCCCTCGTCCGCTTGCTCCTGGTTCGATCTCCTCCCTCATCCCTCTCTTTCCTACTCTGCATTCCCATTCGATCAAGATCGCGAACAGAAGATATTTTAATTCCCTTTTATTTGCTTATACTTTTATCATCTCGATTATTTTCCCAAAATATACTTCTGTTGCTTAAATGGGTGCAATCGGGTTCGGTTTCTTGACCCGCAAAGCTGCACTCGATCCGTTATATTTGAGTCCGAAATGTTATAGAATGGGTTATCGGACTGTCGAATCCGTTTCCTTTTTCTTGATGTCCACCATTGCTCGGATCGCAAAATCTCGACCGTCCGATTAGCGATCCGGTGCCGTCCCGTGATTCGCGTGATCTCGTGTCCCCCGCGATGCGTGGTGTCATACCACGCAGCTGGCACGACTGTACGTCTCTCTCTCTCCTCTTAAAATGCCTTGTACGTACTTCATGCATCCAGTTCCGTACCGTCTTGGCCGATTGCCCTTCCATTTCTAATTGGGTGCGGAATTTGATCCTAAGAATCAATGGAAGTGTAATTAGTGGGGGGAGGAGCGTCAAGCTCACGCGACATATCCGCAACGTATTGAATGCGCTTCATCTTGCTCGCAGTGGTGCGAGCTGTAGTACGGCAGCCCCCATTTACATCAGACTC
The DNA here is from genome assembly GCA_001649415.1 of Musa itinerans. Lineage (NCBI taxonomy): Eukaryota > Viridiplantae > Streptophyta > Magnoliopsida > Zingiberales > Musaceae > Musa > Musa itinerans. Next base: position 124,059 of record LVTN01000653.1, on the reverse strand, counting down.
CCACGCGCAGTATCGCGTGGGACTTCGCATCTCGTCCGTCCAACTGGCCGAACCCTCGTATGTTCACCCTACTAAATCCCCTGCAGCTTTCTTCCTGATTGACCCGTCATCCTCGGCCTCGAGACTTCGCACGGTTCTCAAAGCTCATGATTTCTATTGCTTAATTTGCATGGAGGTGGGATATCATCGACTTGCACTGCATCTGCGAGAGGGAAGGCTTTTGGACTGTACGATTTCGGATGCCTGTGGCCGTCTGGTGTCACGACGCTGCCAGTTGTTCGCTTTCAGAACACCTGAAGAAAGGGCTCTTGGCGCATGCGGTCGCTGCCGGCGTCCGACTCATCGGCACCGTTTTCACCTGATCAGAGGGTTGCTATCGCATCTTTAATGTAACGCGCATTTGTGATGGATGTACCGCTTTGCTCTGACTTCACCCATGCAGGGTTGGTACTGACCAGGTGCAAGTAAAAAACAAACAAGAAGACAAAGGAAATAAAGCGCCTGATACTTTTCTGCTGCTCCTTTATATCTTGTCTTTATCTTTCTTTTGACGATTTACTGATTAATTTAGTGGAATTGAGATAACTGGAGATCAAGAATTTGTTATGGTTGGCTAATTTTGATGTTTTTGGTCAATGGGGGACTGCGAAGGAGAAAGGCGCCGACGTGAATCAGAAGCTGTTTCGAGGACACGCGATAACGGCAGCGGTGAGGGAGGGGCAGGCGGAGGTGGCGGCCTTGCTGCTGAAGGCCGGGGCGTCGCAGCACGCCTGCGAGGAGGCGGTGATGGAGGCCAGCCTGCACGGGAGGGCGCGGCTCGCGGAGCTTCTCATGGGATCGGATCTCGTGCGTCCCCCCGTCGCCGCCCATGCGCTCGCCTTGGCCGCCTCCCGAGGGTTCGTCGACGTCGTCGACACCCTCATCGAGGTACATATTCGGTGTGCTTTCAAAAGACCCCCATTTCCATTCGCTTTGCCTTGTTGATGGCGGTGATGTTTGAGTTCCACTTTCCCAAATCTATATGCAGTGTGGAGCGGATCCGAATGCAACATCTCGTTTGCTGCTCCGCTCGCTGAAACCATCCCTGCACACCCACGTTGACTGCACCGCCCTCATCGCCGCTATCGTCAGCCGTCAGGCTGCCGCCGTCCGGCGGTTGTTGCAGGTATCTTTGACACTCCCTATGCCTTGAATCCTGCGACCTACAGATTCATGACGTATGTGTGTGATAAGGCCGGCGTGCGGGAGGACGCGAAGGTGAGACTGGGTGCGTGGTCGTGGGACGCCGACACTGGTGAGGAGTTCCGCGTTGGAGCCGGGCTGGCTGAGCCCTACAGCGTCGCCTGGTGCGCCGTTGAGTACTTCGAGTCCACCGGCACCATTCTCCGCATGCTCCTGCAGCATCACTCTCCCAACGCGCCTCATCACGGCCGGACCCTCCTCCACCACGCCATCCTCTGCGCCAATCCTCGAGCTGTCGACACCCTCTTGGCACGCGGAGCCGACTGCGAGCTCCCCGTCAGGACCAGCAGGAAGATCGAGTTCCGGCCGATCCACATGGCTGCTCGACTCGGCCTGGCCTCTGTTCTGCGGATCTTGATCGACAAAGGGTGCGACCTGAACCCCAGAACTGACACCGGAGAGACGGCATTGATGCTATGTGCACGCTACAAACGTGATGAATGCCTCAGAATTCTCGTATCGGCTGGTGCTGATCTCGGCCTGGTGAGCTCGGCTGGTGTGTCTGCCGCTACGGTCGCTGCTTCCGGCCATTGGAGCGTCAGTTTCCAGCATGCAGTTCTCGACACGATTCGGCAGGGAACCTTTCCTCGATCAAGCGATCGAAACGTCTTCTCCCCGATCATGTTCGCGGCTCAATGCGGCGATGTTGGGTCCTTGGAGGTGCTATTGACGCGACCAGACATCGACGTGGACGAGCAGGATGAGAACGGGCAGTCCCCTGTCATGGCGGCCGCCGGAGAAGGCCACGTGAACGCGTTCCTTGTCTTGCTCTTCGCCGGCGCCAACATGAAGCTGCGCAACAAATCAGGGGAGACGGCCTTCGAGCTTTCCCGGTCGAACGAGAACCGGGATCTTTTCGAGCAGGCGATGCTCGGGTTCACTCTCGAGAGAGGCAACGCCGGAGGGTTCCACGCTCTGCACTTTGCCGCTCGGCGGGGAAACATGGCCGCAGTGCATCTCCTGATCAAGAGGGGGAGCGACGTGGACGCCATCGACGGAGACGGGTACACTCCGCTGATGCTGGCAGCGAGGGAAGGCCACGCAGAAACATGCGAGTTCTTGATCCTCCGCGGTGCCAAGTGCGACATCATGACGCGCAGAGGCGAGACGGCCCTCTCGCTCGCGAGGTCGAACGCGAAGCTGGGCATGGAAGCCGAGAACGTGATACTGGATGAGCTCGCTCGTGCTCTGGTCCTGCATGGCGGCCGCGTCAAGAAGCACACCAAGTGCGGGAAGGGGTCGCCACACAGGAAGGTGCTGAGGATGGAGGCGGCGGCGGGGGTGCTACGGTGGGGCAAGGCGAGCCACAGGAATGTGGTGTGCAGGGAGGCGGCAGTGGGCGGGAGCTCAGCGTTCCAGAAGAACAGGAAAGGAAAGGCCGACGCGAACGAGGCGGGGCTGTTCCGGGTGGTGACCACCGGGATGAAGGAGGTGCACTTTGTGTGCGAAGGTGGAGAGGAAGTGACCGAGCTATGGGTGAGGGGGATCAGCCTGGTGACGAGGGCAGCATTCGGTGGTACGTGAGGATAACATTTGCAAGGTGTTTGTGAAAATGAAGATGTAAGTAGTAGAAAGGGTGGTTGTGTGCGCTCTCCGTTTTCTCTCTTTCCTCTATAAGCTTCTAACGCTGTATAGTTTCGTTGGATCAATTGCGGCACACGATTTGCTCTCCATTAAATCCATCACAAATGTCCAACCTACTAGCTTTACTTAAAATGTTCACATGCTTATATATATATATATATATACTTTCTGAAAAATTTTCATAATGTTAAGAATTTCTCAAAAAACCATCATAATTTTGAGAAATTTTTACAGAACACCTCTTTTTTTTTAATTATTATTCTACCTTTGTTAGTCATCGCCTTCTGCCGGCCCTTGGCCACACCTTCCCTCCAAGATGTTAGCTTTTTTTTTTTTTTTTCATTGAGGTTAATTTTGTACTAGGATATTAATTTATTTGTTTTCTATTAATTATATTTAATTTTTTATTATTGGTCATAATGGACATTTGCAACTCTCTTCACATCATCATTGAACAGAACCAATGAGTAGGTCGTATATTAGACTCTCTTCTTAGTAAATAGAAGTTTTTTCTTATTTGTAAATAAAAGACAATACATGAATATATATTGGTGTGATGTCAGATTTGTGCACAAGCATCGATTGATGCAAAACGTGCCCTTCATCTGTTTTGTGATTTCTTATTTCCTAAACTTGTCAGATTTTGATGATAAAATCAATTGTCATTTGTTGATCTAATCTATATGTTGAGAAAAATATACATGATTAACTATAATGGCAGTAATACATGCAGTAGGTGTTATGCCGGAGTCAAGATAAAGATCACGTTGGGAGTACGAGAGTTCGTCGGAAGTCCGAACGTTCGTCGGAAGTTTTACGGGAACCATCTGAGAAGTCTAAGAGCTTGTTATAGAAGCTCGTCGGAACTCGCCAAGAAGATCGTTGCGAAGTCCAGGAGCTTGCCGAGAGTCCACCGGAGCATCACCGAGAGTTTGTCGGATGTTCTTCAGAAGTTTGCCGGAAGCTTGTCGGAAGAGCGATTGATGCACCGGAACACAAAATTACAGTAATCATGTTGTAATTGTCGTAGTTAGAGTATATATTAAGTTAGGATTGGGAGGTAATCCTACTAACTTAATTAGGAGCCAACTAGGCCCTTAACAGACCCAAATTGGGTCGAATGGATCAGCCCAACCCCTGAAATCCTAGCCGACGGTGGCACCGCCTGGGAGACTCGGTCTCCTAGGAAATCTGAGTGGTGGTACCACCCTTGTCAGGCGGTGGTATCGTCGGAGCTCAGTCTCCGAGCTCTGTCAAGAGGTAGTACCGCCTAGTAATGGCGGTGGTACCGCTAGGACCCTGAAAATCCAGGAATAGACACTTTTAGGCTCCATTTTTGAACTCATTGGGGTCTATATAAATCTTGCATGAAATGGTAACAAAATCTTGATATAATCTTGAGTCATTGAGACCTTAAAAGTGTTGTAAAAGATAGAGTTCTCCTCTTTTCTTTCTAAGTGTTGAGATCTTTCAAGAGAGGAGTGAAACTTGTAAGGGTTGTCTCTTAAGCCCGGCAAAAGGAGAAAAGTTGCAAAAGGGTGGTTGGCCTTCGCCTATTGAAGGAAGGCCTCTAGTGGACGCTAGTGAACTCGTCGAAAGAGGAAGCCAATAGTGGATGTAGGTCACGTTAACCAAACCACTCTAAAATCTCGGTTTGCATTTACTTTGAGTATCTTTCTTTTATAGCAAACTGCATTTCCTCTTTACTTTGCTTTAATCACGTTTACATATGCTTTAACATAAATATCTTCGGTTTTACTTGTATAAAGGCTTTACGAAATCAATGTTTTTCACTTGTGTGATTTACCTTGCTGCAAATCACCTTAGTCTTCTCTTGCTCTTTTACGAAAGGCTTCAAATTCAAAGTTCTTCGGATTGAGTTAGAAACCATTCTTGCGGAATCGGTTTCAATCAAAATAAGTTTTTAAACATTGAAAGTTTTTCGCTGTACTAATTCACCCCCCTCTTAGTGTACTCTTGATCCTAACAAAACTTGCTAGTCCAGTCAGTATTATTGAATCATCCGACATGGGTGACGTTCTTCCGAAGATTAAGTATTGTTTCTCTGTGTATGTACGTATTGTTATAACTCATCTGACATCCATTAACATTCAATTACAATCTGGCTAAGATATTTAACAAAGTATATATATATATACATATATATATATACATATATGTATATGTATATACATATATGTATATGTATATACATATATGTATATGTATATACATATATGTATATGTATATACATATATGTATATGTATATACATATATGTATATGTATATACATATATGTATATGTATATACATATATGTATATGTATATACATATATGTATATGTATATACATATATGTATATGTATATACATATATGTATATGTATATACATATATGTATATGTATATACATATATGTATATGTATATACATATATGTATA
>LVTN01000653.1:84488-118633 GCA_001649415.1 Musa itinerans | reverse complement strand
ATATATATATATATATATGTGTGTATATATATATATATATATTACAACCACGAATAATCATTTAAACTTCTTGAAGAACTCGTCACAGCGAATTAGGACAGATTCAAGCAGTCAAAAAAAGATTATTATCTCTCATTGACACTTGGAATGATGCATTAGAACAGCTACGAGGAGAAAGAAACAAGTGAAAAAAGGATGCGCCATCTATTTATCGGAGGATTTCTTCTGGCACAGCTCCTTGATCCATCCGAAGGCGCCGCCGCCCTTGCCCTTCTTGCTCCGGGACGACGACCTCCCCTTCTTCTCGGTCTTCCCTTTCTTCGGCTCGTCCAGGTGCAGCGGCGGAGGGTCGGGGGCGCTGTCCCACTGGTCCGCCCACGACAGCCCGCCGGAACAGCTTCGATCCATCTTCCTCCTCTCTTCCGTTCCCTCGCTCACTTCGTCTCCTCCATGCGGTACCGTTGACAGACTCCGTGAGAGCAGGTTCCATGACAATATATAGTGAGCTCCATGAGAGAGAGAGAGAGAGGTGTGTGCATGCTGAGCCATTGGTTTACGTGCTTTATATAGACAAGATTGACCGTGGAGGTTAATGTTTAGGGGAGGGGAGACCTGCAATGTTAGTTTGACTAGACATACATTTGCTGACATAAGCATGAGCAGAGAGTGAGAAGAGGAAAAAGGGCAAAAGGGATCAGACTCCTCATCTAACGGTGCATAGCATGCCACCTCATGACGTATATTTGACGCCTCTATTACTCGGGTGCGTAGTATTTCTTTGTATTTTCTTTTGGGGGGAAACCCTCGTCGGCCGAATCGGAGCCGCACCTTCGCTCCCCAGAGATGAGCATCCACAGCGGCCATGGCGGCGACGGCGACGACTCCGACGAGGAAGGAGAGGTGTTCATCGATGAGGACGACGTCATCCAGGAGATCCCCATCGATGAAGAAGGTCTGGTTCTTTCTCCTCCGCCAACTCTCTCGCCTTCGTGCCTTCTTATCTTTCTTCTTTTGCGTCTTTGCGGCAGATCTTCCCGACCAGGACGAGGGGTTGGGTTCGGACGATGATATCGGTACGTCTGTATAATCCATATAATTTTCGAAGGGTTTCTTTTCCCGATTCAAGGCATGTTTTCTAATCTTGATCTCGATTTGATGGTCCGATAGATCCCTTGTCTCTTACACTTGTGTTTCTTTCATTAAGTTTGTCTGCATACTCATATTTTAAGAGTAAGCAGTTTTATGTTTAGTTCGATTCTTTCCGAGGAATCAATTGCTAAGTCTTTTGTATTGCTTTTCTTGCAGAAGAAGCCGACGATTCCGTTTACGTGTTTAAGGGTCATTCAGGTAAGTTTAAGTTGCTGCCAAATCTTTTTTACTACTTGGAAAAATCAAGAGAAAAAAAAAACAAGCAAATAAAGAATAAAAGATATGCGAAGACATGTTCTTTATTAGCATGTGCCATCATAAGATGAGAACCTGCATTAGTTTCTTGGCCTTTCGTAAGTTGTGAAGGCTTCTGACTCATGAAATTTGTTGGTGTAGATGAACTCTATACTGTAGCATGCAATCCAACTGATGCGTCTCTTGTGGCTACTGGAGGTAAAGATGATAGAGGATTTCTGTGGAAAATTGGTGCTGCGGATGCATGTCTGGAGCTCCAAGGTCTGTATTATGATGAGATCTACTGTTTCTATAGTATTTTGCCTTGAAATTCATTGTGTACATAAATATACTTGTGCTTTGGATATCAAGAAGTTATCTGATAAATAAAATTCAAACTTTATTTGCAATTTGTACTCTCTTTTTTTTTAATCTAAATTTCCTAAGGTGACAACTATGTCCATCTTGTTTACTGCCGTAGTATCAAGCTTGCATGGTGTGCAAAACTTTATGTTGATATTTTTAAGAGAGAGAGAGAGAGATAGAGAGAGAGAGAGAGAGAGAGAGAGAGGCTATCTGAAAAGTTTTACTTCAGCCACTTATATGGGTGCAGGACACCAAGATACAGTGTCTACTGTAGCATTCAGTTTTGATGGGCAGTTACTTGCCACTGGAGGTTTTGATGGACTTATTCATGTATGGGACGCTTCTTCAGGTAGTCTTAAGTGTACACTTGAAGGTTCTGGAGATGGCTTTGAGGTGAGCTGTCTTTTCATTGGTTTTTGTAAAGCATTTTTTGTTTCTTAAGTGTGACTCTTTTCTTTTATTCCTTTTTTGACTCCTTAGTGGCTTAGATGGCACCCAAAAGGACACTTGATAATAGCAGGCTCAGAAGATACAAATGTATATATGTGGAACGCTGACAAAAGCATCTGTCTGAATACATTTTCTGGTCATGCTAGCAGTATCACCTGTGGTGATTTCACTCCTGATGGTAATGAAATATCCATGTTTGATATGCTTACTATTGATTTACAAAGCCTTCACCTAATTAGGCTGATATATTATTTTTGAAGGTAAGCTTATTTGTACTGGTTCTGATGATGCATCACTCAGGATATGGAATCCTAAGACTGGTGAGAGCGTCCATATTGTTAGAGGTATCGTTTTTTCTTTCTTTTCGATTTTCCTTGATTTTTTTTTATGTGATTAATATATATATGAGGTTATTGTGTGGCTGTTTATGGCATGCTTTGGTACTTTAAAATTTTGGCGCAGGTTGCAATTATCTAGATTCACTTGGATATGTGGTAAATGAAACCTAGTGCACCGTGTGAAATGTTTGATGCAAACATAAGAATGATGATAAGTCTGTTCTGAGTGTCATTAGTTGAGTTTGCTGATGAGGCATTCAGGTCTAAATTGAAACCTTCCAAAACTTTCAATCAAGAATTAGAAATGTCTCATTCTAGTTAATTATACAGCAAGAGTTTTTTGTGGATCCAACTGTTTTACCTACAGAAATTGGCTTGATGAATACCGCAATCAATCCATTTATGTGGCAGAAGTATTTTGAATGTGCAGGCTAGCTTTTGCAGAAGATATAGTTGTTGGTCACATTGGATGCAAGACTAAGCCCAACTGGTCTAATTTTGATTAATGGAGAAAAATTGAGATTTAGACAGAGGCATTAAGAATGTACAAGAAGCTTTATTGAACAAAACACTTCTTTTTCTTGCAATTGTGTGTTAAATCTTTTTATTCTCGAGTTCAACTTGAGGCTTACTATTGTAATTTTAACTAACAGAAAGAATAAACGAGATTCGGCAATTTAGCATTTAGAATGTGCTAATTCTTTACTGGTACAGTTCATATCTTCAATTCTTCATTGCATTGAACTGGGATATTACTTATTTTTCTGAGATTTCATAATAATACCTTCTCACTGAAAGCTCACTTCTTAGGTCACCCATATCACACTGATGGATTGACATGCTTGTCAATAACCTCCGACTCTACTATTGCTATCACGGGCTCAAAGGACAGCTCCATACACTTGGTGAACATAACAACTGGGCGGGTACATTTTCTTTTCATGTTCTAGTGCTTATCAATTGCACAATACCAGGACAGACTAAAGTACATTGACTTTTATTACGATGAGCTATTTCACTTTTATTTACAAGTAGCTCATCCTCATGTTTTTTTTTTTTTTTTCTGTTGTAAGCATTAATGTGCCGTTTAGTCATGATTTGATAAATGCTTCTGTTTCATAGGTGTCATGAAGGATATGACACATAATTTGTGATTGTTTTGCCTAAGTCTTTCTTCCTCCCATATTTTGGTTGGAAGAACATTATAATGGAGTGTTGCTTTGTTGCATGATCCTAAACTGCAAAAAGACAGTGGGCCTTCCTATCAGCCAACTAGCTTGTAGCTTTTAAGTCTATTGCTTCCGTATCTTTTAAGAACATTATAATAGAGTGTTACTTTTAATGGAAGGTTTTCATCAGCTTTACAGAGTCAATGCTAAGTTGCTGGCTAGTCACCACCACCCAAACTTTAATAGAGCTTTCCCAACTTTGATATGTACCCAAGAATCAACTTCATTCTATGGGTGATGAGACTTGTTTATAATGCCGTATAGAGGTGTAGAAACATTTTTTCCTGCATTCGCTTACAACTCTCAGCTATAACTGGGAAATTCGAAGTGAAAAGAACAATTATCATGTTTTTGAGGTGCAAGAGCTGCTGTATTGTTCTTCTTTTCCATGTATACTGTGGTGGATTTGGTTAATTCCTAGATATGAATATTGAAAGTTTTTAATTTTCTAATGGATGTCACCGTTGTTGTAGGTGATCAGCTCGTTAATCACTCACTCCAATTCTGTGGAGTGCATTGGACTCACACCAAGGTATGGTTACTTTTAGCTAAACACATCCTTTCATGAATCACAGAAAATACATGTAATAATTGGAAAGAGAAGTGTACTTATATAGCTGACTTGATTTATGGCATCCTTTTGATGATTCGATAACATAGATTAAACTAGTATCTTTACTTGTATAGTAACATATTGTTGGATCTAAGCAAAGTACTAGGCAAAGAGGAGGCCAGAAGATAACTCTTGAATTAGTCATCCAACTTTCGTACAAGTTTTTGTTTGTCATCCATATCGGATTTTTTTGTTTGTCAAGCAACGAGTGTGCATTTACCTTTTTGAATTTACATCTGTTCACTGCAAGTAATTGTGTTGTTGGGGCTTAAGAGATGCCATCTACTCGGCCTGCAGCTCTCCTTGGGCAGCGACAGGCAGCATGGATCAGAAGCTCATTATATGGGATCTTCAACGTGCTTCAGTGCGATGTGCATGTAATCATGAGGTCATACTCGGCCCCCGATGCATATTCACACTCTTTATCCTGCTTTCCCTTTTGTACTTAGGTTTTTTTGTTCTTGTGTTTGGACAGGAGGGTGTAACATGCCTTGCATGGCTGGGTGCATCTCAGTTTGTCGCAACCGGCTGTGTCGACGGTAAGGTACGTGTCTGGGACAGTCTCTCTGGCAATTGTGTGAAAATCTTCAGTGGCCACACAGACACCGTTCAATCCCTCGCCCTGTCCAGAGATGGCAACTCTCTAGTTTCAGTTTCAGACGACAGCACCGCTCGCGTCTTTGTAGTGTCGGAGTTCCGATAGTAGATGTGTGCATTGTGTTAGTTGTTAACTGCCTTCTCGATGTGCGATTGAGTTATTAATGTGTAGGGGATTATTAGTAGTTGCAAGACATGTATTTTGCCGGTGAGTTGAAAAGTATTCTAAATATAATCTTATGTAATTTTGCTTTAAAAATGCAGTTTAGCTGATAAGTTTAAACATGTCTTGCAATTGAGGCATTGAATTGGTCGTAGGAAGCCAGAAGTAGGTTGCAAATACCAAAACCGACAGTATAGATTTGTACCAATTGCGAAGAAGTTTTTGTGTTTGCGAGTAGAATCCACAGCAATCATGTCATCTCTGGGATGACACGAGGTTGACGAGGCAAGAAAATGAAGCACACAGGAAACAGTTTGACATTTTCATCTTTTCAACAGCAAGTATGATTGCGCATGTCCGGTTTGCAACTTTTGGTTGGAACAGCAGCTACACAGGAGCATACTCCATTATTTCTCTGAAATGCCAAACTGAGCGGTCAAATTTCATTCATGGAGAGAAATTGCAATAAAAGCCGCGAGCAGGCAAGAGTTTTGTTCATGTAGCAGGATGCTTGTGACTAGTAAGTGCTGCTCTTAATGGATGTGGATGCCATCGACAGGTCTGTCCTTGGGGATAGGAGGAGCAGCTACTAGAGAGTGGGAGCAACCAGATTGGCTGCACTCGTGATTCTGGGGCCTCTCCCAGATCTTGATATGGCCGTCGCGAGATATCGTAATGACTGATTCATTGGTAAATATCAAGCCCGAGAGGGGGTCCATGTGCACACTGTGAGCTACCAGAGGAGAAATTTTAGGCATATCTCTCATGCTCGGAGCAGGTAGGAGAGCACTCATCGGGCAAATGCTGTCCCAGCTTGCTGAATGGCTTCCGCTGATGAGAGTTGGTGACCCACCAGGAGGACAGCGTAGTGGCATGATGAGTTCATCCATCACCAAGTCCCACAGAAGCAGCTGACCATCCTGCAACTTACTAGGGATGACACTGAGCAACAAAGAGTAGACAGAAAATGAAATTTTCTAGTGCGGGAGAATAATCACTTCAATCAAAAACAAAAAATACAAAAATCTCCAGAAATAATTTCATACAACCTGAGCATATCCGACCAAATGTTTCTTCCACTATTTGCTAATCTCATCCTCGGTCATGCATGGTCTAATTCCGTAAGCATACAATTTATAAAGAACTCGAGCAGCAGTAAAGAAATTTTCTTTCAGGTACCTAATACTAAGCCAATTATACAACATCATCTTTTAATTTACAACTATTACATTTCAGCTTTCTTCATAACAAATTTTGTGCTTTCTTTTACCACACAAACAAATTTTATGCTCACTATTACCAAGCATAGGTTGAATTTCATCAAATGGCATTAGATACATCAAATGGCAAGAGCCTTTTTCTTATACTATTCATTGCCACACGGAAGATACATAAAAAAAAAAAAAAGAACATCAATTGATTGATTAGAATCCGTTCTTCGATAATTAAATTCCATAATAGATTACCTGACCAACAGAGCCAAAACGATACACCACATTTTCTTCTGTTCCTTCGGAATTTGGGGTTGACCAATATGAATCGAAAGCAACTCCACTAACCTGCTGATACACTTATTAGTGTATCCCGAGTAATTAATAGGGAAGAAAGCTTGTGCAACATTTGACCAAAACCTTACCCATGAATTATGTCCCTCGCCCCATGCGACAATCTTTTTGTCCTCCATACTCCAAACTTGTACAAGATCATCTTCACCTCCAGTCAATATGTATTTCCCATCCAAACTAAAACAGTGGATCACTTCATAGTCAAGTTTCAAAAGGAAACAAACGAGAAAGTTTGAGTTGTGCAAAATAGTGATTCATTAAATCTTATTAATTAATTTGACAAAAGCATGACAAATGCAAGACAAAAAACATGACATAAGCAAGGACAAAATCTTGTAACAGTATGCAAGATAATGGATACCTCCAAGCAGAACATAGTAATGCACCATAGTAGCTTTTCCCTCCAAATGCTAGTTGCTCTTTTGAAAAATCAAATACTCTTAAATAACCTACAAGGATTCTACTATTTCAGGTTTTAATGGGACATCATATTTGACGTAAAGAACAGGTACTAAAGATATAGAAACAAGGTACAGGAATCAAACAATTACCATCTCTAGTAACAGTGGCCATATATGTTCCATTGACTGAAAAGGATATACTATTGACTGAACCATGACAAACATGCCATCTAGCAACTGGGTTGCTCTGCAAGCAAATCCCTTAGTTAATAGTTGAAAAAAGTACAAAAGAAATTGCAACTAGAAATCACAAAATGGTCTCCTGAATTCCCAAATATACAGATTACTTTAGCATCCAGTTGAAATTATTCGATCGGAATCTTCAAGCTGTGAATGAAAATATGGGGACATCCAATACTCAGAAGCATCATGGTCCTAGGACACACTTATCAATGGTTCAATACTATTATGATTGCTTTTCCTTGGTCCAGTGTCCGACGAATGCAAATGACATTTGACTTCCAATTGAAGCAAGGACCACAACAATTGTGATTGGAAAGCCATGGTTAGCTAAGACCCAGTAGAACATTTCAATCATACAGACATGACAGTGCCAATGTATAAATTTAAACTAGATAATGTCTAGGTTGTTACTGAATCAAGTAAGTGCAATCAAAGGCATAGGAACCCCACAAAATGTTTCTTAAACATGCTTTATGTTGGTTAGTGGATGAACCTCATGTACTTAACAGATAACAATGGTCATAAACAATCCCAAAATTTTGCTAGCAAATGTTAGAACATTTTTTTTTTAAATCAATCTGAAACAAATGATCAATCAGAAAACTGTATGCAGGAGTTTGCACAAGCTATGCTTGAATTAACTGAATGCAAAGTCATTTTGAGATCAACCAATCAAACAGCGGTTGAGTTTGAAATGTTGAGCTCAAGCAATATGGTTCAGGTTTGTCTTGGCTTTGTGTATGGTACATAGAAGCTCATTAACATTGGCCACATTACTATGCAGATTATACATGGTTGCCAAATTACCTTATTCGAGCGTGTGTGTGCAACAGAAAATTGAGTTTGATCTTTGATAACAGGAAACGAACTATCGGCAGTGACATCCTTGCTCTAAACAAAAAGGCAAAACATGCTTAATTTTCATCTCAAAGATAGTTGAACTAAGATAACAATTAAGAAATCTATAGTTAACCTTCTCATAGACATATATGTTACCATCAGCATGACCAACAACAAAAGTGCCTTCACGTTCTGGCACCCATGCCACGCAACTGCATCGACTGTAAAAACAATGGAATTTCAGTATCACTAAGAGCAAATAACTCTGAACTCTGAATACAACCATGGGCATAGTTTAAACAAAAAACAATTAACTCATTATATTTCAAAAAAAAAAATCTGTGCACAACTACCACAAGTATACAAAAACCAGCACTCTTATTCTTTTTCTTTTTCTTGTTATAAAAATAAAAAATGACATATCTCCAGCACTCTTCTCCAGCAAATGACATATCTCCAACTTACACGCCTCTGCTAGATAAATATATATACCACTAAACTAAATTGTTGAAAATAAGTCATACAATAACACGTGGTTACAAGTTTTAGAAGTTTTCTTGAGAGTATTAAACAAAGAAAACAATGAAATAACAATATGGGTTAAGATCATATACAAAAATTGAAGGGTCCTCTACCAATTTAATCTTCTCTTTCTACTCATACCATACAGGAGTACTTTCCTTTAGCTTTATAATTTTACAAGTCATGCAGTCTACCTAATGAAAGCATTCACAAACATACTTCACTAAAGTGAAAAACCCCATCTTCTTGTATGTCCTTTCAGCTTTACATGTATAATTTTCTCACGCATAAAGCACTACAAGTTACATAAATTCATCTGCAGGTTGTTGTCTATATAAGTTTGTGTTCATATATACTTCTCCAATGCCGTCATTACAATATGTCATGCATGTAATGATACAAATTTGTGTTTGACAACTGTTCTATGTTCATTAACCAGCTTCAGCCAATCCTCCCTTAATACAGTATTATCTGAATCATGCAGTTTACAGGAGATATTGCTTTCTGTGCTTAATGGTGCAAAAAGATTCATGTAGGTGATCCCAAATAGTTGGAACACTATGGCTTGTTGTCATCATCATCCATGTTGTAGACATATCATGTTTTTTTCTGCATGTTTTCATATGACTTCAGAGTTTCCAGCAAGCATATGTTGATGTTTTATTCTGTCAGGCATCTCTGTCAATTCCTACTTAACAGTACCATAACAGCCAAATCCAAACACAAGGTTTTGCATAAGCAAACCTAGTAGATATAGATGGTCATGAAATTCATATTAAAATTATAAGAGGATAATGTTTGTATTTATAAAGTTGCTCTATTATGTTAAAATCATTTACCTAACTAATCATTAGGGCCAAGCTGCTTGGAAGGATCTTAAACAAAATTTAGCAGATCAAGAAGCCAAAGCCAAACCAACTTTGGCATAAAGGAGCCTGGAGCTCGGAAACAATTTATGTTATTGAATTTATTATAGTCCATTCTTTCTTTTAAAGCCAAGCATCCACTCTTTATTAAATTTTTCTAACCAAAGTAAGCCAAATCTTGATTCAAAGATATTCTTTTTCTGACTTAAACTGAAGCATGCATAGCAACTTCAAGCATATCTACACTCAACATCAATGCTATCGTCCTAGCATCACGATCAGTAATTAAAGAGTTCATGATTAATATTTTCTTCTAAATACGAGTCCTGCTTAGTTCATTAAGATTTTAGTACATGCTTTTCAATGATCCACAAGAAAATGACTTGCAGCACAAAAGTTCAATAAAATGAATGTAAAGTTTATATGAAAGATACAATTAAAGTACAAAAGACATAAGCAACAGAGAGAAATGTGATAGCAATAATCATCAAACACAATGCCCAAATGAATAAGAGAGGTTAACTTTGAGAATTATGCTGACATAAAAAGTAAAATTTGCAAAAAGACGGCAATTAGCCAACAATCTATAACATCAGTAACTATCAAGATCAGCTCTCTGTCATTAATGCACTCTAAACATGTCACCTATGGTATTGACATGCGATACATGCCTATTATTAGTTGTGCCTTCTTTGTTATAATGCTGAGCTGCCAAAAGCTTCCGCCCTGGATCTTGTAATTGTTGCCTAAGTGATACCAAGTAGACTACAACATCATGCATGTGGGTATTAGTGGGCAGAAAAAAAACAAGGGAAAAAATCTTAACAGTATATAACTGACTGAACCTACTGTCTCCAGAGTGCAGCCCAATGAGCAAATCATGCCCATCACTCGCCTCAGCATCAAACGCATGGCAAACTGGGTTTGAGTTGCCGAATTGGATGGACTTGATAGGATCCTGAAGCAAAGAATGATAAGAGAGGCATACAAATGACGTGCAATAGATTAGAAAACTCAACAGAGCATTTCCACATCAAACAGGTGCAAAACCTTCTCCATCGAATTAAGGTCACTGATGAACAGAGTGTCTGCTGTATTAAAGATTAGGTATGTCCCCTTGCCATCATAGTTTGGCAATGCCAGTTGTGCACTCGATCCCACCGATGCACCAACGGGACCACCGGTCCTGCTGTTGGCCGACACTACCCGAGTAACACCGTTGCTAAGCGACCGGCTCCCATTCCCGGACCCGAGCAGTCGGGCCGCCGCCGACCTCACTCCCGAACTCGTGGCTGACGGCGCCGCCTGGCTCGCGTTGGCCGGCGGTTTCTCCTTGAGATACGCAATCGTCAACTGCAAAGAAAGACATCAAGATCCCTATCTTTTGCGCTGAAATCAAGAAAAAGGAACCAAACAAGCCAAGAACCCTAGTTTTGGCCCGAAGAAGCCCACCTGAGAGACGGACTTGCCATGGGAAGCTGCGGCGGGAGGGAGGGTCTTCTCGTGGAGGAGCTTGTACCGGCCCTCGGGGGTCTTGAATAGCGCCTTGAGCGCCGGCGACTGGGATCTGACGGCGGCGGGAGCTGAGGACATGATCGAAGGCTTCAAAGGCGAATCCGGGATCACTCGGAAGGCGGCGGCCGAAGGATCATGCCTCCACCCTTGTGAGGCTCGACAAATCCGAGGAGATGGAAGCGACGGGCGGCGGAGAGGGTTTGTATTGTGGAGACCGGAGAGACGAGGCTTTTCTACGCTCGTCGGGTTCGCCTCGTCGATCTTGAACAACGGCGTCAAGAGAGAGAGAGAGAGAGATAGGCGGAGGAGGAGGAGGTCGATATGGGATCTCGGACGGGCGTCTGCTGTTGGATCGATCAGGACCGTCCAAATAGTAGATCTCAAATCTCGTGGAAAGCCAGCGATGGACGCCGGAGATGTAGAAGCAATAGCAATACCGATCTGGCGTTGTTGAAAATGATCGCATCCAATGCTAGTCTGTCCGACTAATCACCCCTGAAATTTTGCGGGGCAGACGTGCTCAACAACGGACATGTTGCGGTCGAAACCACAGGTGCGGGTCCCAGTGATCACATCACCCACGAGCATTTCCAAGAGTGAATCGGTCAGTTTGGATAGCAGTGTTCCTATCGAAGAGCTACAGCAGTGAAACATGTTAGATAGGAATTTAGTTTTATGGGGTAAAAACTCGTTACAATGTTCCCCGCAAAGAGCAATATGTAGAAATAGGGGATGAGATTTATACAAGAAACAACAATCGAATTGCATTATAGATTGACACGAACAGTCTCGATAGAGAGCGAGAGAGAGAAACAAGGAAAATGCAACCAAAAGAATGTAATCATAAACTTCATGGAGTAATTTACTCATGTCACCATTACAGTGAGTTTGTGATCAAAAGCTTTAACAAATAAGCTGCGGATAATTTCTGAACATTTGGAAGTAATTGCCATCTTTCAAAGAGTTTCAGATGCCTTGAAAAGAAATTCTGCAAGTGAAACAGCTCAGACGAGGCAACACTTCGTTTTAGGTTTAGGAATTCACTGCAGGATTGGATGTAAGTACCTGAAAAACTCAACCAAGAGTATGCTTGCAAAGCTTCTATAATATCAAACCTTCATCCAAATCACATCCAGATGTTAGTTCAGCTAGAAAAAAAACACATTCGAAGCTTATCAGAGTATCAAAATTCAGAGAAAATTTTGAACATTTACATCACCGTAGCTGCTAATACAAGGTAATAATAGAGATGGAATGGCTATCCTGATGACTCCTCAGACTTTACAAGGGAAAGGATTCAGTATAAGAATGATTCAAATAAGAAATAAAAGGAGATAAAACTGGAATTTAAAATGCGATTGAGGATCAAAATAGAATATATAGACAAACATATTAAAAGACAACACATTTGACAAAGCCAGTCACTCGCTTCTACGAATTTAAAATAACTAGTGGAGATCACACACCAGTGAGAAGACTTATTAAGCGAAGTTGGGCCCATTTGACAGCATATAAGAGGAAGTTTGTCCACTTACGGCTTGACGTTGCATATACAAAAGGCAGACAATCACAAGCTTTGCAGGTGAATATGCTGCAGCAACACAGATCATCCTTTCACTCTTTGAAATATACAGACGGCATTCAAAATTCAGATATTTGATCATGCAGGATGGCTTGTGTGAACAACCTCTTGTTATAACTACTGCTCAGAAGGGCTTGTAGTTGCCTTCTTGATCTTTTTCTTCCTTGAAACAAAGCTGCTGAGGCCAACAGATTTTGATGTTCGCTTACTCCTGCCAATAGTTGTTTTCGGGAAACAAAGATCAAAAAGACTGAGCAAAAGAAAAACTCAAAACATAAAGCGAAGGGCAGAAAATATTAAGGTGTTAGGGAAGAGTGAACACACCGCTTGGTGAGTTTCCTAGTTTCAGGATCATCTTTTTCAGATGTTCCATCTGTTAAAAGACATAAAAACCATAACTAAGTACAAAGAGACAAATGTCACATTGAATCAAATGGGTATTCTTAGTAAAGCAAGCAAACATTTAGTTTAAATTTTGCAGAGCAGCATAAATGAGCCAAAGAAAAGCAAGCAAACATTTAGTTTAAATTTTGCAGAACAGTATAAATGAGCCAAAGACAGGACACTCTTTGTACATCTAAACCCGACAACGAAAGCCAGATTGAGATGTTAATAAAATAAATATTTAAAGGATACAACTTTAGGCTTTCTATAAAAACTGTATGATATTCATTCCATAATTACATTACAAACAAGCATCTTCATTGAAACACGGAACTACATCATTTCATTCCACATAACATTCCACAGCAAAGTTGTAAAGTTTGGATCCGCCAACACTGAGATGAAAAAAACTGGTGTTCTGAGGAAAAACAATGAGAAGTTTTAATAAAGATTTAGTACCAAACTATTTCAGCCTGCAATATAAACTGTCTGCCTTTGTTCTTTAAAAGTTTCAATTTATGAACTCCTGATGAACATTATACTCCCATTTATCTGATTTATTTACATATAAGATAACATAAATGAGGCTGGCTATCCTATTCATGGAAACAATGGCCTTATCTTCCATCCCTGGCATAGACATCCCCAACACCTTGGCACATCTCCAAGCTAGTAAGGGATCAGCACAGCATTTATTGTTTTGTCACATCTCCGACAACTTGCCATGTGCATATATATTTTATACGTCTTAGGACCAAATGGAGCTTCTTTTCTTTTTTCTATTTTCTTTGAGAATGAGTAGATTGATGTTGGATCTAGACAAACCAAATTTATCAATAGAGTTTGGGTTTTTATTGGCAGCAATTGTTCAGATAAATTTCATCATAACACATGCTAGTCTTATTCAAGTCTAATGTTCATTAGAAAAGAACCAAACACCACACTTCCATTGGCAAGACCTTTTTCAAAGACAGAAACTTCTATCAGTCAGCAAACTTATGTTCAGTCATTAATCAAAGATAAACTGACCAAAAAACATAATGCCAATATATATTCAATAAAGGACTAGCAGCATAATATTACCTAGGCCTGTACCACCATCTGCATCATCATCTGAGTTTTCATGAGAATCCCAGCGATCCTCTCCATCATCGAAGTCCCAGCGACTTCCAACAGGAGGAACCCAGAAATCAGGCTCAATTATATCATCACTGTTTGCCTTTGTCTTTTTGGTAAGTGAATCACTCTCATGAGCATTCTTTTTCTGATCTTTATTTGACTTCAATTGCTTTCTTGATTGTTTTGCATTTTTCTCTACAGCTTCTGCATTGGCATGGGACTCCATTTCCTTTTGTTCTGTAATACAAACACAGCACACATCACATCATATTGGCCATATCTTAATCATGATGCTTAAAACATCAAATACAAAAAAATGTTGATAATTATTCCTTAAAATTCTTCAACAGAAAGGCAATATTCCTGCAGATATAGAATTTAAGGTTAGCTTAGCATAGATCTCCAGAACCAAATCATTCCAAAACAGATCAAGAACTATTAATATTATTTCAAACTTTTCTAATAGTCATTCATGACTAGTCCAAAAAATGAACAACATTCACAGACTTGGAATCAATTTCAAGGTTGGTGGTGAAAATTGTGATCATTGGACTTGATAGATCATATTGGTTTGTTCAGATTACTGGAGTGATTTTCTCAAATAGAGCAAAAGACATAAATTGGATGTAATTGATTTAAAACTTAGGGAAACATGTTGGAACTACTAGTTTTTAGTTCAAACCAGCCCAGAGTTAGTTGATCATCCACATATTCCAGGTCATTCCGATAGATTCTTATCAATTCCCCCAACTTTGGAGGTTTAGGTCTTGGAGCATCAACCCCTCTTCTAATTATTAGTTTTCATGGATTCACATCAAAATCTTCCATTTTGCGGGACCTGCAACTGCCTCTATTTTGCATCTTCCTACCCACATTATTTCCATATCCAAATAACTCTTGAATGGCGAACTCTTCGCTATGTGATAGTATGTACGTGAGATCACAGTTCTCAGAATCACTTTTAATAGCAAGGCTTGAATAAAAACGATGGAAATTTGTCCACATGTAAATAGCAAAAAAAAAACTCAATTTTTCAGAGTAAAAAACAACATGAATCAGAAAGCCAACAAAAAAAAAAAGAGTATATTTCAATCCGAAAAAAAAAAGGAGTAGGATACTAAAATATTTTTTTTTTCATTTCTGCACAAAGAATACCTAACATATTCTGGAATTTCTTTCCACTGACGTGCTTCCAGATATGCTCCTCAGATTTATTAACCGCGTCTCCGGTAAGCTTGCACACCAGTTGCGACCTGCAACCAACTCATTATCACACAGTCTTCTACCTACGAATCAAAAATCCTTCTTCTTCTACGACTTACAACACCGCTTACTTGGAAGTGGGGTGGGGCTGGAACATATTGAGGGGTGGCTTCTTCCTGGCGACGGCAGCATCGATGAGGGCGAGGCGGCAGGCCTTGGTGCGGCCGTAGGCCTCCCGGTCCTTGGCGAGCAATTCGTGCCCCGTCTCCACGCAACGCAATCGCCCGTTACCTAGGTCCAGGAAGGTCGGCTCGCCCAGGAGGAAGGCGCCCTCCTTTTCAACCTTCTCCTTCTCCCCGTTGCTTTTGCCACCGGCACCGCCGTCCTTCGCTTTGCTCTTCTTCTTACGGCTGAGGTCATTGCTATGCTCCGCCTCTTCATTAGAGGTAGGGTTTTGGGGCTGCGCCGTTCCTTCTCCCCCTCCGCCCTTCATCTTTCCCCCTCGCTTTCCCATTTTGTTTAGCCGCAGCGAGGCACTATTACAGTTTTAATTAGGGTTGTTGTCGGATCGTAAGTCCCAAAATAACCCGATACAGATCCGACCCGAAGTATGGGTATAAGAAAAGTATGGTTCCGAATTTCAAAGGCATGGGAATCGGGCGAGTATATTGGATTTTATACCCTATGATCCGATCTTACCCCTACTTTCCTCGTTTAGGGTATGTATACATACTTGTGGAGAGGTCATAAAAGAGAATCTAACTACATCCTTTTAACACTCGAGGAAAAGTAAATAAACACAATTTCTGTCATTCAAACTTCAGAGAGCGAAAAAAGCAAATGGGATAGAAGTCTTTATCAAACAGAATTAAGTTGAGAAGAAATATGGAATTATCATTACCAACAATGGTCTAACATTTAATTTATTGTTCAAGATCAACAAACAAATAGTATAAAATAGGTTACCAACAAGCCAAATCATATTGGAGGTTTTGCATACAACATGCATAGTCACAGTCACAAGCTGGAACATTGAATAGAATTTAGTATTTCATAATGAGTTGTGAAACAGCATCACTTTGCCTTCCATGTTAAGAATGAGTTAGTGGTGTTATTGGCTGAACAGGAATAATGCTCCAAAGAAGATGCAGACTCCAAATACATCAGATCTTCTTATCTGAAAGATGAAATTGACAGATCAAAAGACCATGTAACTCATACAGCTATGATAAATTCTGTCAACTGAGGTGCTCAATTACAAAGTTATACAATTAAAGAAAAAAAAAATCATAAATCTACAGTCAGAATTTGGAACTTGAACTAAGAAAAATTTAGTTGACAAGCATAAGTATGGACCAAACTTGTTATGCCCACTGACAACCTTGCAAGTGGACCAAAGCATCAACAATGTGAAATAGATGTAACATCAAAAAAAAAGAAAAAACCAAAAGATCTTTGATTAGACACAGTATAAATTATCCTATTTAAGATCGAGCTAAGAAATGAGAGAATATAGTTACATTCGGTTTTATTGGTTATTATCAGTTGAGTTCTTTGTACACGCAAAAGAAAAGAGCCTCTAAGGGAAAAAGAGCCTTTCATTTCGATCTCTAAGCTCAACACATATGTGCATGATGAGGAAGAAGCCAACTGAGACCAGAAAGAAAAGATGGGAGTTATCCTTGGAAATGTTACAAATCCAAGAATCACCACAAATGTTGAGCAATAATGAAATCCCCTTGATGTTCATTTGGGCAATCAAGCCGGTAGTGGTTCCTCCAGAACTGCATTTCAAACAAAACAGAAACAGTCACGTCATAACTATGAGACAGTTCTATGAATCATGATTACTACATATGCAAGTTCTTCAAGCTTCATGATTACTACATAAGAGAAAAACCTTTTGTTTTTCTCTCTGAACTAGTTGAGATGTCTTTCACACCAGATGGTACATCTGGAAGATCAAGAAGCTCATCTTCTTTGCTCTGAACTTGAGATTCCACTTCTGGCACTGATTGAGCAGGAACAGCAGGCATGGATTGAAGGGTAATCTGCAGTACAAAATGTTCCAATAAATAGCCAAGAGTCACAAATATCATCAGAAAAGGCAAGCATAAATTCTGAATCATGGGAGACACACAAACTTATCAAGTGATATAAAAGCTTAAATAAGGATCAGCAATATCATTGGCAAGGAACTTGATGATGCTTCAAAGTCACTTATTACAATGTGTGAAGAAAACATTTTCTCATATTGCATGCTTTCCAAAACCACTGATGTGTATACATCATTACATCATGTGGCCCCTCGTGCAGAAATGAAGAGAATAGCAGGGGTTGTTTTGATATGCATACTGATAACTGGTATTCAACTTGAGTATTTGAAAATAGTCAGATGAAGTATAACAAATATTCAGTATGATATCAGAAAAGCCCAAAAAATTAACGAAAAAACTTGCCTCAGTTTCCAAATTTTCAAATTCTGCCAAAACTTCTTCCTCGTCTTCGGCAGAAAGACGGTCCCCCAGAATTGCATTTATTTCCTTCAACAAGTGCAAAAAGCAAATGATAAATTTTAGAAGTCGGCAATTAACTCACTTTCAGATCAAAGAGAGCATGATAAAAGTTTATCATACCATTGAATGACTAAACCTATCGAGAAAAGGAAAAAATAATCACATCTCTAAAGGGAATTTTCCAAACAGAACGAAGTAAATAATCAAAACTACACTTTGAAACCTTAGAAACTTCAATTCAAATAAGTGAATAGGATTTTCCAAACCCATTCTCCAAGAAAGAAATAGAAAAGAAAACATGGTAGTTGGAACTATTTCTAGTAAAGGTGAGGATTATAAAAACACAGTCTGTAATTTTTACAACCTCACAAGAAAAGCTACCACAATTGTTGTATAACAATTACCCAAGGCTATTAAAAAACCAACTTATTGCCAAAGTAGGACTTCAAAACACTAATATATTCTCACCATATCATCCCTGATCAGCAACAAATTTAACATTGAAATGAATTGGAAAATTCTAAATAATATGTCATAAATCTATATGCCTCACTCTTATCTCCATCCTCGAGTACCTCAACTCCAAACATATGCTTCGAGCATTTGACCTTATGGTCCCTCCAAATCAGCGTTAACCCTCCTTGAACCACTTCCCATCCACACCCTCATTCCGCAACTAATGTCTTTCTTTTCGCATCAAAGACCAATGCAATTAAGATCAAGAAAGCTCTGCAGTTTCGGGCTCAGGCCTAACTAGGCCAAAGACATTAGACTTATGTCTATGTCAGAAAGTGGCAAGTTTTCCAGTCAATCTAAAGTAGCAAATTAACATATAATTTGATAATTCACAGAGCCAATCTTGGGTTCAGATTCTGTAAGCTTATCATAGACCAACAATACAGGCTTCTTTTTTTCAAGTACGAGATTCATTTGGTAAAATAACTTGAATTGAAAGTGAAGTTGCAAAATGTTCAGTTAGGAGCAACAATGACTGGAGACGTAGGAAATAGATAAACAGATATCTCACTTCCTGATAAGCTTTAGCCTCAGCAGAATCATCCATCAGCTTTTGAACATCTTCCAGACTAATCTCACTTTGTATAGCTTTAATGGCATTGTTTCCTGCCTTCAAGCTTTCAAATACAGCTTTCTGCTTGCTTGCTAGCTCAATATCTGCCAACTAAAGAAGAAAGAAAAAGCTACTCTCAGGAAGACAATCCACGGAAGATATAGGCACTTTACACCTCTATTAAAGTATATAAAGTGAAACAATATATACACCACAACAAATGATATACCAATTAGAAAATCAATGCATACTTGTTGCTCAACATTTATTAGCCAAGCATCAGCCTTTTTCAACAGCTCCTCTTGAGTTTTCTTCTTCTTAAGTGCAAGCAATGCCCGGTCTTTCCTCTTCTCCCGGATCAAGTCCCTAGCAGCTTGCTTCTCAGCTTCAATCACAGTTTCAAGCTAAAACAATGCAGAACAGGCATGGAAAACAAATGCAGTATGTTTAGTGAACATGAGCATATTGTATCGAGCGCTAGAGGTAGCATCAAACTCTAGCAGCAGCTAGAACTTCAAACAAGTTAACTATGTTAGAAAACCAAGCACATCTTCAAACAAGTTAACCATGTTAGAAAACCAAGCACATTGGAATCACTGCAGCAATCATCACTATAATAAACACACAACGAAACAAGAAAGATATCACTAGTACTAAAGACTAAAACCAGAATTACTACCATGACCATATCAATATGTGATAACAATCATAGCAAGTAAGAAGAATAGTCAACATTTTGAAGAGAGTCTTAGAATATTCATAAATTGGTAAACTGCTACCAAGCTAGAACTCTGGCATAATGACTTTGCTCATCAGCTATGAAGATGAAACGTGTCATTTCATATAAACTAAGCTATCTTCCATTGTGCCGATAGAGATGCTTTCATGTCGCCAACAAAGATTATTTGGCTTAAAATAAAAAATAAAGCCAGGTTGAATTCCATCAGAGATACACCAGTGACCCTGATCCTATGTCCTCCTAACGTAATTACAAACTGTCAGTGTATATTGACGAGAAGGTTTATCAATGACACGATTCAGTTCTCAGACAGATACCCCTAAAAGAAAGTCACATAGATCTCAGAATACGAATCCATCAGATATTAGGAAAGAAGGAAAGGTCAATGTCTCATCTCGTAACACTAATTAACACGCTAATAGGTAACCCTGCCCTTTCTGGTAGCTGCGTGATGAGATCATCCATCAAGATCGAAAATTCATGTGCTGTTTATCTTTGGTTTAACTGAAGGGACACGGAGCCACTCGGATTTTGAAGCATTCGAAACTATGAGGCATTTTGAAATGAAGGGAGATCATCATGATAAGGTAATACCGTCATCATCGGAACTAGGTCGAACGGATGGAGCAAGACCAAGAAAAAGCAAAAGAATTATGGTCATATCTCCATAAAAGCAGCGGCAACTTGGTGTATACAGACCTCCTGTCGTGAGGACTCGGAAGCAGCGATTCACGCTTCCACTTGGCATAAGCGATGGAGAAAAGATCAAGAAGAACCACCAGGCAAGGACAGAAGTCCTCGAAGATCGGGAACCATCATTTCAATTGCCCGTCTAGCTCGAGAAAGAAACAAGCACCGTGGCCATGGGGAAGGAGGGATTCTGCGTTGATAAGGGAAGATCATGAATCAGAAGTGAAGAGGGGGAGGGGAGGTGACCTGCTGCTGGTACTGGGCGAGCTTGCGGCGCTGGGTCTTGAGGGAGAGGATGGCTCGATCCACCTCCGTGATCTTGGGTTTCTTCACGAAGACGTTCCCCATGTGGATTTCCGAGTTCAGAGCTCGCACGGCGAAGGCGAAGGAGTTGCAATGTGGTCGACCGAACGAGCAAAAAAAGAATGACGGGAGGAAATGGGGAAGATATAGGAAGAAACAAAGAACAAAGTCAGTCGGGGTTGGCGTCTTTGTCTGGCCTAATTTCCATATTATCCTTAAATTTCATGCAGTTAGATTCTTATCCCGATTTCTAAATTTTAAAAACTATATCTTAAAATTTTAATAATTATAAAAATAAAATATTTAATTTTATTTATCTTAACACGATCAATTTTATTAATAATACAGCAAATGACAAATAGGAATAATATGAAAATGATAGATAAAAAATAATTTTAATATCTTAATTATATTTTTTATATCCTAATTATAATTTTTTTTTATTTTACTATTATGATAATGACGAACGACAATATCGTCGAGGGCCATAGGTTGTTGATGTGGTGGTGATCGATCTTATCAATATAGATTCGAACATCGATAATCAAAACGGGCCGATAGCTACAATTTGATGATGGTGATAAGAGAATGTGAAGAGAAAGAGAAGCATGACAAAAGGTTAGGCAAAAGGAGAAAAATAAAAAGACGATGATGATAGTGTCACGGGAGATAACATCAGTGTAGTCATTATCCTCATGATATTATCATCTCACAGGAAAAGAAAAAGGAGGGTGAGCATCTCCGACTTCTACAGCTTCTTAATGGGAGAAGAGGAGGGAGAGCGATTATTTTCTCTCTCTTTGCCTTATATTCTTGCTCACCTTTCTCTTTTTTTTCTCCCTTGACAAAATTAACTACTACCATAACAACCACCCTAACCCTCAACGATATCGTCATCCATCACCATAATAATAATCAAATAATTTTTTAAAAATAAAAATATAATTAAAATATAATTTTTTTTACTTATTATTTTCGTATCACTCC
The DNA here is from genome assembly GCA_001649415.1 of Musa itinerans. NCBI lineage: Eukaryota > Viridiplantae > Streptophyta > Magnoliopsida > Zingiberales > Musaceae > Musa > Musa itinerans. The sequence continues at coordinate 96,950 of LVTN01000653.1, read as the reverse complement.
GCTATCGTATACTATAAAATTGACAACATTAAAAAAAATAAAATAAAATATTTTATTTTTATAACTATAAAAATTTTAATATAAAATTTTTAAATCTAATGATGAAGATGTTAAATGAATCTAACTACGTGAACCCTCCAACAAGTAAAGGCGTAGTTCAAGGATATTGAGAACGGTAATTTAGGATGTATAACGAACAAGGCCAAAACGGGTTAAAAAAATACTGAAATGGTATACAACCAAATGGATTCCTGAACCACGCCGGCGTTCACCGCCCAGCTCAACTTTCTCCCGCCATTACACCACCGTCACACCACAGGAGGAAGCGCACCGCCTCCGTCGCGACAGGTTACAGTCTCCACGGCCAATTCCCCCACCACGGAAGCCCAAAGCACCCAGTCTCCTCGCCTATTGCATTTCCGCAAATACCCTTCAATTTGTTTTCTTTTTTTCTTTTTTACCAACAGCCTGTAGAATGGTGAAATGCACAGAATTAGGGGAGGAGTTGCGATGGATCAAACCATTGTTGAATGATTTGATCTATCCCTAAACAGGAACGGATGAGATGCTTAATTTCATCATGCATTTACCAAGGTATCTCTTTCTACCTCTTCCTCTCCGTCCCTTATAGGCAAAAAGAAAACCAAGGATTATTTCAGTACCATAAGGCCGTGTCTGGAGTTGAGGCTTCATGGATCCTGATTAAGGCCCATCTTTCGCATTTTTTTCGTGTCCAAATCATGTTTATTTTTTGCGATAAAAGATTACCAGCCTGCTGTGATTTTTTTACAGTGAGACAACAAACAGAGCAAGAGTTTACCATCCCATGTACTGGAAGAAGCATACACATTATCAGCATCCATAATATTACGAGGTTCATAGGAGGGGAAGGAAGCTCATCGCCTTTTATATATGCAAGGTTTCAACTCTGGCCATTTGATGCTCTCGACTTGGGAATCTTTTTTCTGTGACATAATGTAAACAAAATTAGTCACAACCAACACCTTAGGTTTATCTTCCATGTCGCTGTGATAGAAATCTTGGGAAAAAAAATCTAATAATAAAAGTACAAGAGACGAAAGACAACAATCTTACTGCTTTCTTGAAGTAGAACAGTACAAACATCTTGTTAGAAAAATCCTGAAAAATCACATGTTGCACGTCAGCAATATCATAGAAAAGATTTAGCAGATTAGTGATGATATTCCATCAAGTTCAAAACTGTAAGCAATTATAGATGAGTGAGCAAACCTTTGAAACTACAGAAAACCCAAGCTGACAGACAGCTTCAAAAAACTTCTCTGGATCAGCTCCTCCAGTGTTGGGATCAAACCTGCTTCGCACTTCAGCTATCAAAAGCCAACCGCTGCACCATGGAACTTGTGAATGTCTATAAACAACATATAAATCACATCTTAACAATGAAATGCCAGGAAGGGACCAAGGAGCTAACCTGGGCTTCAAAACTCTTTTAGCTTCCTGCAAATAGTTTGAATAGTTGGTTCCCATCAATGACAAACAGAAAACCGCAACATCTACAAAGGATGAGTCCAATGGTGTCTGCACATAAATTAGCCCATATCTAGTGATAAATACATAGCGAAAGTAGAAACCTAAAAATCATTTTTTAGCTTTTTTAAAAAAAATTGAAAATGCAGTAAAATGTATTACAACTCATCCAATAGTTAATTACGTCGATTAAAAAAGAATATCAGTTACAAGCTGCAAAACACTAATACAGTCCTCTCCAGAAGTTCATCTAGCAGTTTTTGGAGTGTCCCACTGAAAGAACAATTTTCAAGTAGGATAGTGAGTATTTAACACTAATACAGTCCTACAGGTCTATGGGTTGCTCTACACAAGTTCAAAAGCAGAATAGCCAAGAAGAAAGATGGGCTGCCAACATGGTAACAGATAACTGATATGAAACAAATGTGAGCAATAAAGATGCAGATATTGAATAAGATGCCAAACATCCTCCACCAGTTGTAGAGCTCCTTCACAGTATAAAGGCAATAGGTGATAATAGGGTAGCAGGCATACACCACTACTCCATGCAGTAAACAATCAAAAGAAATACATAATATATCCTGGTTGGTCATTGAACTACCAGAACTCTGTTCTTGTAATGAATATTAAATTGAGAAGTTAGCTTGCAACTAGACTATTTGGCTTGCTTTTTTTCAATAATAGCCTGACTTACAAGAATATTTGGCAAGAAACATGATCATCTTTGACAGAGGGATATATCACAGGTCTTCCTTCATTGCTCAGTACATATTTGAAATTGGTGTATCAGGCAGCAATTAAGTATCATAAATCATAGAATTACAGTCATATAACAGAAGATGTATCTCAAAAATTTTGGTTGGAGAGAATTTAATAAAAAACCTATAGCTGGTGCTTATAGCCTGCAAGAAATAGCAGCTAAAAAAAACTACACTTGGCTACAATGGAAACTTAGCCAAACTGAAAATCAAACAAGTAAAAATAAATAAATCACATACAAGGACAGCATTCCCTAATGGCTAATATTAAAACTATGATTTAAAAGAGTACTAAAGTATGTCATCACAGGAAATACATACATGAGCCATGTCACAAGCAATTACTGATGGGTCATTGGAAACAAGGTCAACGGAGAAGACTTTATTCTTCACACTTTTCGCAAGTGTTGCATTCCCTGTAATATCACACAACTGATCAATAGAGTTTTAAAAGAGAAATATATTTCATGCATTATTAGATGATATCCAACAAAATAGCTTGAGTCGGAAATTCAATAATGCAACCAGAGAAGTCTCTTTCTCTGAATCCTCACCACAACCAAAATCAGCAACTTTTAAAGAAGAACCTTGATTCCTTAGCCATTTAGCAATTGTATTGACTGGCTGCTCTGGCCAATGCACCATTTGCTCTTGGTATCCTGCATGATACTAAAGAGTGAAACATAAATCATAACAGAATACGTGTCTTAACCGACTTCAGGTACTGTTAGATCTTATTAGTATGATCTTAACCAATTTCAACGTAAGACTATGTTATCACTGCAAGGAGTGCAATGCACCTTCAGCACCTCAGTTCCCAAAATGTAAAGGATAGGATACAAAGTTGTCAAAAACAACCTAACATATCGACGATCTGATATGACACACAATAGGCAAAGCATCCTTGCATTGTTTCAGACCAGCACGGTCGAGGTACATACGCTTTTAGGGAAAAGACATGCAGGAAGTTAAAATGTATCTATGAGATACAGTTTTTAGGAAGAGAAGTAGCATACTTTAGGTACCAAAATCTAGCATGTATGGGGAAATTGTAGGGAGATTGAGAGTAGAAGATTCAGAATTTTTAGTATATACGAAAAGGTTAAACATAAAAATGATGTAAATGTTATTGTAGATAAAGGTCTAAAGGACAATGCCATAGAGGTGAAAAGGTTTTGGGAAAAATATAACTTTGAAAATTGTGTTAGGAGAACAGATATGGATTTTAAGTGCTTATGCTCCTCAAATTATAAAGAAATTCTGGACAAATTTAGATATGATAACTCAAAGGATACTTCTACTTGAAAAACTTAGCAATAAAGAAGATTTAAGAGGTCGCAGGGAGAGAACATGGAGACTTTTAAAATACTTGGGGGTTTTGGATACTAGAAGAGGAATGAAGAAGACAACATGATTTTGGATTTAGCTTCTTATTTTCTCATAATGTATTAGACATATATATATTTTTCTCACTAGAAAGTTAGATAGATGACATGTAACAATTGTAAAGTTATACCTGAAGAAAGCTTGACTAAATGAACATAGATGATGACATAAGATATATGTTTTAGGAAATGAAAAAGGAAAAGAATAACTAGTTTAACTAGAAATAGATGGTGAAAATTTGAAAATAATGATATAAGGTTTTCTGGAAGGATGGGAAAAGAGAACATTTAAAATTTGGACAAAGACTATTATCACAATTTCTTTGTTTACAACCCTTTCTACCTTAAGAAGTACCTCTATTAAATAAACCCCTTTCCCATGAGGCTTATGTCTTGTTTCAAGCTAGATGCATCAGTGGACATATCTTAATCCAATAAGAACTTCACGGAGAGTAGCTAACCTATAAATATCAATGATCATAGCAACATATCTCAAATATGCTGAACTTTGCAACCAGTTTATCAGTTCAAATCAATTAAAATAAATTTGATATATGAAGATGAAACAAAAAATACTGATGGAACAAAAAAAAATACCACATCAAATAGCTCTGGTTCATTCTTAAACAAAGTGAAGGCCTCACTACCACTGCGATGAAAGATTGAAGTATATCAGGAGAGTCGTTTTCTATAGGTACCAAATTAAAAAAACAATTGAAAGAACAAAATCCTTTAGCAATTTCAACTTCCAATTGACAGCTACACGCATTGGAACATTTTGTAGCTATGCGAGAAAAAGAAAACACAAACTAGTGTAGAGTTCATGCACATCACTGATAAAGAAATCCATTACTGATGAAGATCAAACTCTACAAAGAAAATGGCGAACAGCAGAGTAACTACAAGAACATAGCAGTTGGACTACTAAAGGGCACAATTACTGTTTAAAAGAATGTTTAAGAGCCATAATAGTTGCACATAACATCAACATTTAGATGGGCTCATTCACATGCTAGTGAGAAGATTAGGATATTCTTGACTTTTACTGGAATCCTGAGAACATGAAGTAAAATAATCAAACCACTTGAAAGAATGATAAATGCCCTGGAGTTCATTTTTAAATCAAGATCAAAAAAGCAAATTTAAACTCTTTGTCCGACATGTCCGTACATCAAGTCTTCCTATTAACTTTAATCAGAGGTACAACAATTAGTTTTATAAGAAGAAAATCATAACCAATAGCTATACTTATCAAACAAATTGCCAGACCAAATTTGTAACATGCACAAAAGTTATGAATCATGTAACCATCCTACAAGCTATTAGGCTTATTCTTAAGTACTCTAAATGGAAGATATTGACATCAAGTAACAATACAACATAACTTTATACAGCATTCGGATGACAATATGGTCAAGAGGTTTTTTTTTTTCCAAAGATTCCTCTGAAGAGAAATTGAGTGTCAAAAACCATATATATCTAACAGGATAAGTAGAGATATGTAGGTCAAAAGAAATAGATAAAAATCAATCAGGATTGGACTCCTAAAACCACCAACATACTTGTGTTAACCTCCAAAACAAAGACGGGCCCAACTTGGTGAAAACAACATACTCAGATTGCTAACAAATTCAACAATGCAAAACCAAATTAAGCAGAGTTTCAACGAAATTGACTAATTTTTTAACCAAAATTTTAAACAAAATTTTAAAAACATATTCATAGGCTTATTTTTAATGAGACTAAATACATCAGCCAACAAGTTATGATAACTTTAAACAGCATATTGAGCTTTGCATTGAAGACCAGGCATAACCAACAGGACAAGTAGAGACATATAGGTGAAAAGATCTAGATCAAAATCAATTTGGAGTAGACTCGTGAAACCACCAATCGAAGAGTGTTGACCTCTAACAAAGTCAGGCCCATCTTGGTTAAAAGAACACATTCATATAGTTTGCAAACTCAACTAAATGCAGAACTTTAAAACAAACTGCACCATTCTATCAGATAGATAAATTGAATCTGTTATAGCTTACAGAGATAAACACTTGCACAACAATCCTAGTCAAGCCATATGAGAACCTGCCTTAATTGTGTAACTTAACAAACTTTCATGTAATTTATCCCTCTCCGGGGAACATTGTGACTTGCTGTCTCACTTTAACCATCCCACTAACAAAATTCTACCTACCTACCCTTCCCTCTGACCCATTTCTTTCACCAATAATAATACCTCAGGACACTATACAATCTGCTACATATGCCAAATGCATAGAATTGATGCATGGATACATATTTCTAATCCATGTAAGCAGACTTCAAGATTCAGTTTCATGACATAACCACAAGGGATTGGTAATATCAAAATCACATAGAATAACAAATGTTGCTAATAGTTTGATCATGTAGTCTGTTCAAGTTTCTTTAAAAGATACCGATTTCAGCTTTGCCTTCAACTATTGCTATTTATTCTAGTAAAGTGGCTATGAAGAAATGTTTGCCCATTTGTATAGCATCTGATGATGCTAGATAGATATTTGCTAGAATGTCCATCCCAATAAGATTATGATATATAGTCAGAGCAACATGCACCTGCAAGTGTATAATTTCTCATTTAGCATTCTGAAATGGCCTCCAGATAACCTCATTCGCATCTGCATGACAATGGATGACATTATGGTCGATACAATGTGAATAGAGATGAAATGTCACTATCCATTAAAGGATAACAAAAAGAGGCTAAGAACAGCAGGGCTTGCATATAAAGACATCAACGATAAGAAACTATTCTTGCAAGAACGATCAGCTGGCTAAAAGTGTAGACAGTGTTGTTGATCGGGTTTAGTTTGAAGGAAAATAAAAGGATAATATAACCCACATCAAGAAATACAAGACAGAACAAGATATGAGGGTTTGAGGTGTTAATTCGCCCCAGCAATCTTGGAAGGCATATCGTCCTTGGGGAGGTTCTTGCCTTCTCGGAATCCCTACTGGCGAATATCTTGAAAGGTGATGGAATGGGCGACACGACGAATCGTACCTTCTGCAGGAAGCCGAGCTGGTTCTTGGAGGTGGAGGGACCCTCGATCTTTCTCCGCTTCGGATGTGGCAGCGGCAGCTGCGGAGGCGGTGAGTTAGCCGATTCCGAACTTTGTGGCTTGCGTCTCTTCCTCCTCCGCTTCCGGGATGGATTGTCGGGTTTCCCACCATCCGTCATCTGCGAAGCTTGAACGTAGAGGAATGGCTGCGGGAGAAGAGAGAGCAGAAGAGCCGCCCGTTCAAACTGAACCTTTTCTCTACCCTAGGGTTCTTTATGTCGGTTCCCTAATAAACAAATTTTACATTTTTTTTTTCAAATTTGATTTAAAATAAAAAATAAAACGTAAATTTGATGATCTTTCCTTCAACCTGAAAAATATTGTTTATTATTTTTATATATTCAGAATTTTTTAAAAAAATCATGTATCCAACCTCAAGTTAGACGACTTCACTTCCGATTTGAATCATCATTTTTTAATTATAAATAAAAAAATAAAAAAAATATAATTTTTAAAAAATCACGAATCATCAATCAATTCGAACCGAAACCGAAACTGCTAGATCCGATTCCGGAATCACAGGTTTAAAAATGTTGATTCTGTTTCTAAAATTTAAGATTCGTAGTCAAACCACGTAGGTTCAGTTCCGGTTTAATTTGAAACCAATAAATCATCAAATCGATTTGATCCAGATTTTAATTTATTTGAACTACGATGATTTAGACTATTTTTTTTAAAATCACAAATCATCAATTGTAATCGAAACTTAAAACTATTGGGTCAGGTTTAGGAATCGCAAGTTTGAAAATGCTAATTCTAGTTCCAAAAATCAGGAATCATTATCGAACCACCTACGTTTAATTCCGATTCAGTGTGAAACAAATAAATCATCAAACCAATTTGATCTCTATCCTAACCTGATTCAGTTTCGATTCAAACTGAGCTACACCAAGTAATTACAGATAAAATCTTCTTATTGTTATATATATATATAGTCGATCGCACGCTGAGTGTAAGATTATATATATCATGGGAAAAAAAATATACGATAGATTATTATACTATTAAACTCATCATTATTAATTTGTTTATTATGTTTATTTAATATAGTTAATTTTTATGTCTACCTATTTAATATCAATTTATAAGAATAAAAATAATATATATAATTATTCAATTATAAACAAATTAAAATCATGAGTCATACTATAGAATTTTTAGAAAGAATGATTAGGATAAGGCTTGAAATAAATATTTTTAAAAAATAATTTTATTTTATGTTTGAAATATCAATTATAAAACTACTTATTTATTAAAATAATTAATAAAAAATATGTGAAAAAAAATTTGCTTATTATTTTTATTGACTCGAAGAATGTGTAGGGTTTCTAGAGAATTATAATTGTGGATTTTAGAAAAAAAAAATGTATCTATAAATTATATTGATGTTATTAAAGCATGTGATAATATAACTATTAGTGTTAGTATTATAGGGAGCATATTTAGTAAGTTTCCTATTAGCATAAAATTACATCGAGGTTTCACATTAAGTCAATACCTGTTTACATTGATAATAAAACAATTTACTAGTCACTTATACGGTATACCTCGCTAGTATATATTTTTTGCTAATAATATTATATTAGTTGATAAGAGTCTAAGTGATATTAATTATAAACTTAAGTTATGGAAGTAATCCTTAAAAACTAAATATTATAGATTAAGTAGGACCAAAGTTGAATATATGGGATATAATTTTAGTAATTCTAAAAATAGATAGAATAATATAGTTAAGTTGAATGGATAAAAAGTTTCTTTAAATAAAAACTTTAGGTATTTTGGATCAATTATTAAATAAGATGCTAAGATTGATAAAGATATTATTTATAGAGTAAAAATATAATGCTTAAAATGATGATAGACATTAGAAGTCTTATATGATTATCGGATACCTTTGAGATTAAAAGAAAAAAATTATACAACTATTGTGAAACTAACAATGCTTTATGGATTTGAGTATTGAATAGCTAAGAAATAATATATATAAAAAGTTTATGTTGTCGAGATGAGAATATTGAGATGAATATATAGAGTTATTGAGAAAAAATGAGAAAAAAATATTATTATTTATTAATTAGGTATCGTTTCGATAAAAAAAAATTAAAATGATATGAATATGTGCTTATGAGACCTCCAAATGTATTATTCAGAAAAGATAAAATGATTAATATTAATAGTACAATGAGCTTATGAGACCTCCGAATGTATTATTCAGAAAAGATAAAATAATTAATATTAATAATACAATGAGAGATAGAGAAAAATCTAAAAATATCTTAATAGAAATTATAAATAAAGATTTTAGTATTCTAAATTTAACTAAACATATAATTTTTTACACATCAATGATGATAAAATATTAATGTAATCACCTCAAATAATTAGGAGTGTGTTGTAGTACTTTTTATGTCTTCCTAGCTTTATGTTTGCCAAATCGATAAGAGAAGATAGTTAAAAAAATTACTTCTATACTAATTATTTCAATCCAAATTGATTTAAATCATTGATTGGTGATCACATCAATTTAATAAAATACTCAAGTATATTATCTTCAAAATATAACTTGATGACACGACCAAACATTGATTTGTCAAAGTATGCAATACTTTTCCAAAAATTTCAGTGACAAATATGGCATTGCGAAAGTATCGAATGACAAACATGTAGAAATTAAAGATGCTTTTTGGCTCTCAATCCATGGAGGACAAGTTGGGGGAAGACAAGCCTCCATTAAACTTGATATTTTTTTATTTTTTTCTCCAATCACCAGCCATGTGTTTGATTTAATGCCCGATTCCAACTCGAAGTATGTAAATGGCTATATATATTTACCCGCTTAAGTTCATACTCATGGCGACTGGTCTGGTTCAAGGGGAAGAAGTGATGGGAAGGAGGAGAAGCTGGCCAAGAAAGAGAGGACCGAGAACCAAACTGAGCAGAAGAAACGCCACCGAGATGAAGAGGAGAGTACAGAGAAGGCGACAGAGGAGAATTCATAACCACTACTACACCGAGCATTAATTCAAACACATGGCGTGCCCCCATCGCCTTCAGATACACGCATCCCTGTCCCAACCTACGAACAGTAGAGTCTTCATCTTTCTCTCTCTCTCCACATAATTCTTTCTCATGAGTCGAGATTGACAAGACACGGTAAGAATGATTTACCTTTACCTCTCTGATCGCCTGCCTTTACTAGCGGATGATTCTGAAAGCAACATCTACCGTTTCCGACTCAAGTAGAAGTTGGAACCTGGAGAGAGGAATCATCGGACGACATCGGGTACAACTCTTTTTGCGGAGGATCGCGAAGAGCTTTTCTGCACAACTCGCATTATACTCGGCACAAAAGATAAAAAGAACAAGAAAAAGGAAGCAAGGAGGGCGAAGGAATCGAATCAGCACAAGAAACAAAAGGCAGCCCACCTTCATGACACTGTTTGTAGAATTGCCAGCAGATAGTTGGCCGGTATCTGTGGCGCAAGAGGGGGTTGCTTTCTGGTAATGACGCCTATATATCGGACACCTTCGTGTAATGCTAAGTTTAAATAGATAACTATATGTATGAATATATCCCAAAAAAATATATAATTTATATATTTGTTCTGACGAAGAGAAGATCCATGTCAGACGTAGAATATTAGACCAATCTGACTCAGTTGGGACTTTTGCTAAAAGTCTCTCAACTCGTGTGACATGTTTTCGATATCTTATAAGGGCATTTGGCTTCACTCATGATTAATGTGCGATGGTGATATCTAATCTGATCTTAGATATAAGATGGATTAAGATGTGTATTAAAATAAGAAGGGTTAGACATGATAATTGTGTCTTAGGTTGTTTTTTATAATTGATCTAAATTCTATGTAATAGAAAATATTTTTTTGTTTGACAGATCTTTTATGATATCTGATGTCTAACTTTGATTTTTTTTGTTTATAATTTAACTTGTAAGTAAGACTATGGGGTGCCTTTAGGGTTAAATGCATATTTCAAATATGATTTGGTATTTGATAATTTTTTTTAAAAAATCACATTTGGTCTGGATGTTGTATTTCAAATACTCAAATGCAATATTAATATTTCAATATTTGTGAGATGCTAATATGATTTTTAAATTCACAAAGTACCCTATGACATTATCTAAAATCATAAAATTATCAACATGATTTAGTAAGAAACTAACATGATTTATACCTTCTATAATAAAAAAAATTATTTATTTATTTTTAAAAATTATTTTATATTTATTTATATGATTAAATTTTTTTTATATATCTATGTCATATGAAATTTTTTGCAAGATTACATATATATATATATATTATTAATTTAAATAAAAAATATATTTACTGTTGAAAAATATTTAAAATATTATAAGAGTAAATTTATTAGAACTTTTAAAATATAATTTTAATAAATAATAATTTATATATTTAAAATATAATTTTCATGTATTGTTTATCAAACACTTAATCATTCTATAATTAGACATTTACTTAAGCTTTCTTCTCCCGATGCATATTAAAAATATAAATATTTTAAATCACGAGTAATATAATAGCATACATGAATAATTCGAAAAGCCTAAATGAAAATTATGTCATCAATAAGACCAGTGACAATTTAAAGAGCAGGGGTGAATAATTTCGAGCACTTCTCATTTTGATATCATATTAAATTCCTGATTTTTTTTTCATTCACTCAAAAAAGAAAAAAAAGACAAAACCTTAGCATCATCAATGAGAGTCCTTGTGATGACAACTATGGTGACTCAGATATCTTTGCTTCTTCAACATTGATTCCTTCATCTTGCAAACTTAGCATCATCAATGAGATTGCTTGTGATGACAACTACGATGACTAAGATATCTTTCCTTCTTCCACATTGATTCCTTCATCAATCATTGTTTAGATAGGAAGCATTTTTGAACTATCTCATAATTAAAACATGAATCAAATGTGCCATTGCATTATGTGGTCAAAGTTTGCATCAGCATGCATCTTTTCCTCCTTTCTTTTGCTCTCCTTTTGTTTTCTTGCATGACTTCCGTCTCCTACGCTGAATTAGGGTGATGCAAAAAGAGGAATCATAGTTTAGACCGTGTTTAATTTTTAGTTAAGAAAGACAAAAAATAACCATTACGGATTTAAATTTAGTATAATTTAGTCAAAGAAGGTATCGATAATTATCGATGATAGTATAATTTAGTTCATTAATATTAATATGAGATAATATTTTCTGCCAGTCAAATGTGGTCACACCAATTAGCTTAGATAACTTTGTTACACACAGGTTGATATGACGGAGGACGAGAAGTATTATAATGTCTTGGCAAAGTCGAGTCTATACTAATCCGATCGTGTTCTTATGATTTGGTCATCAACTTATAATCAAGTCATGTTAGCCTAATCAATTATGATAAAAAGAGATTAACTATATCCTTCTAAATATAAACTTATTTTGCCTCGACAATTCTACTAAATGGAAACCATACAATTTGTCATTAAACAATATATAGATTATATTTTATAATGACTAAGTATAAAAATTTATCTTTGTATTATAAGAAAGAATATCAAGATACTAATCAATCATGAACATAATAATAATAATAATAATAATAATAATAATAATAATAATAATAATAATAATAATAATAAACAACAACAACAACAACAATGTAAGTCTCAACTGTTTGAGATTAA
>LVTN01000653.1:0-59759 GCA_001649415.1 Musa itinerans | reverse complement strand
TACATGGACTTACTTTTTGGCACACAAAAGTGATTGCTTTAGGTATTTCTCTAAGTTTTGTAAACTTGTTCAAAATGAAAAGGGTTTTATGATGTCATCAATTCGAAGTGATCACGATGGTAAATTTCAAAACCATGATTTTCAATAATTTTGTGAATCTAATGGATACAATCACAACTTCTCTACTCCAAGAAATCCTCAACAAAATGAAGTAGTAGAAAGAAAGAATAGAAATTTACAAGAAATGACAAGAACTATGTTAAACGAACATAGCCTACCCAAATATTTTTGAGCCGAAGCCGTAAATACGGCATGCTATGTCATGAATAGGGTTCTAGTAAGACCATTACTTTCCAAAACTCTTTATGAGTTGTGGAACAACAAAAAACCAACGTTTCATATTTTAAAGTTTTCAGATGTAAATGCTTTATCTTAAATGAAAAAGATGCATTAGGTAAATTTGATGCAAAATCCAATGAAGGAATTTTTCTTGGCTATTCCTTTATTTTTAAGGTCTTTCGTATTTTTAACAAAAGAACTTTGATTATAGAAGAGTTTATTCATGTTATTTTTAATGAAGTTTCCGAAGTTAAGAAAAATGATATTAATGATGATGTTGATTTTGATGCTTTGAATTTAAATGAAACCCTTTCTCTAAATAGCAACTTGGATGCATCTTTTTCCGAAACATCCTTACCCAAGGAATGGATGTACGTAGATGCACATCCTAAGGAGCTAATCATAGGAGACACATAAAGAGGGGTTCAAACTCGTTCCTCTCTTAAGAATTTTTGTGCAAACGCTGTTTTTCTCTCCCAAATTGAACCTAAATGCATTGATGAGGCCTTGAAAGATGATTCATGGGTCATCGCAATGCAAGAAGAGTTAAATCAATTTGAGAGAAATGAGGTGTGGAAGCTTGTTTCAAGGCCAAATGACCATTTAGTTATTGGTACTAAATGGGTCTTTAGAAACAAGCAAGATGAATTTGGTATCATAATTAGAAACAAGGCTAGATTAGTGGCCAAGGGTTTCAACTAAGAAGAATGTATCGACTATGAAGAAACCTTCGCTCCTGTGACATGATTAGAAGTCATAAGGATACTCCTTGCCTATGCTAGTAGTAATAATTTTAAGTTGTTTCAAATAGATATTAAGAGTGCTTTTCTTAATGGTTTTATTTCCGAAGAAGTTTATGTTGAACAACCTCCCGGATTTGAGAATGATAATTTCTCTAATCATGTGTTTAAATTGACTAAAGCTCTCTATGGATTGAAACAAGCCCCAAGGGCTTGGTACGAGAGACTTAGCTCATTTCTTATATTCAAAGTAATTTTGCTAAAGACAAGGTCGATACTACATTGTTTATTAAAAATTTTAAAAATAATTTTCTTATTGTTCAAATTTATGTTGATGACATTATTTTTTGTTCCACAAATGAATCATTATGTGAATAATTTGCCAAAAGCATGAGTCAAGAGTTTGAAATGAGTCTAATGGGTGAACTAACCTTCTTTCTATGCTTACAAATTAAACAACTTAGTATTGATATTTTTCTTAGCCAAACAAAATATGCATTAGACTTGTTAAAACGATTTAATATGGATAGTTCAAAGGCTATCAACACACCTATGAGTACCTCCACCAAGTTAGACATTGACGAAAGTAGAGAAAGCTTTGATCAAAAAGCTTGTAGGGGTATGATAGGTAGTTTATTATACCTCACCATAACTAGATCGGACATTATGTTTAGCGTAGGACTTTGTGCTAGATTTCAATCTAATTCTAAACTATCTCATCTTAAAGCAGTCAAAAGAATACCTAGATATCTTAAAGGAACCACAAATCTAGGGTTATGGTATCCAAAATCCGAAAACTTTAAATTAATTGCTTATGCTGATGCGGATTTTACTGGATATAGATTAGATAGAAAAAGCGCATCCGGAACGTGTCAATTTTTAGGACACACACTAGTCTCTTGGTCTTCTAAGAAACAGAACTCGATTGCATTATTCACAACCGAAGCTGAATACGTTACAGCTAATACATGTTGCGCACAAGTTGTATGGATGAAAAATACATTGGAAGATTATAAAATTTATCTTAAGAATATTCCTATAAAATATGATAATACAAGTGTAATATATTTAATAAAAATCCTGTTCAACACTCTAGAACTAAACACATTGATATTAGGCATCACGAGATCTTGTTCATAATCATGATGTAATCTTAGAGTTTATTGATACAAAACATCAATTAGCCGATATCTTTACAAAACCTTTAAATGAAGAATAATTTGATTTTATTAGAAGAGAATTAGGGATGTTAAATTGTTCGAATGCATGAATTTATTGAATTTCGTTTTCGGACTTTCTCGATTTTTTATCACTCATGAACTGTGCAATGAGTCATATGAATCTTATCATATACATTTTGTTTACGATGATTGTGTACAAATTTTATATGATGAATTATGAATTTTGGTGTGAATCTTTACGTGATGAGCTTATGATGTGTAAATGAGTGTGTGCACTTCACAATGATAAAAATATTGCAAGATGAAACCACTCAATGTTAGCACTACAACACACCCCAATTGGAGCAATGCTCACTGCATGTAGGTGGTGGCACCGCCCAGCTGGCGGTAGCACCGCCCAGCTGGCGGTAGCACCGCCAGTTGTAATGAGTTGTAGGCGATAGCACCACCCGCAACTGCCCTATATAAAGAACAAGTTAGGGCCGACGGTAGAACCGACCCCAACTCATTCCACAACTCTCCTAAGTGCCCCAAAACTCTCGAATCTCTTACTCTCCCTCTAACAATTCAAAAAAATTCCTCACTTTTTGCTAAATAAAGGATCAATCTCTAATATCCTTTGGAAATCCAAAGAAGGAAAAACTACTAAGATAATCACTAAACCAAATTGATTTCCCCTTTGTATAACTTATTTTTGTCACTTATTTGTCTTCATACTTGTAGTCTCTATAAGTTCTAGAAGATCCTCTAGGAACAAAGGGAAGAGGAGATTAAATGAAAACTATGACTCCCTACTTTCCGATTCATAAGGGTAAGTATGTTGATTTAGAGGAATTAAGTGATTTAGAACCTATTCAATGGTTTGCTAATTTATACATTCTCCGAATCCTTCAAATAAATGAACCTATCTACCCTAGACTTGTTAAGTTATTTTACAACAATTTACATGTAGATGAAAATGAAAGGGTATCTTCCTATCTCTTAGGACATCATATACCCATTACGGATAGCATAATTTGTAACATCATAGGAATTGCGAGAAAGAAAAAGGTGTTATTTTATAGGACAATGAGATGAAAAATCAGTTGGGACTACTTATACTGATGCCTTAAAAACGATTTTTGGTAATCCTAACTTAACTATTCTTCTAAAAAGCTGTGAACATTTACTACCTTTAAGCACCAAAATACTTCATCACATCCTGATAAGTATTATTATCCTAAAACAATATCATCATGATGAAGTAAGGTCAAATGGAATTAGGTACCATGTATTGAATTATGAAAGAAAATAACAATTGTTTTGGTTACCTAATCCAACAAAACATGATTAAACTATAAAAAAAGAATATGATGCTTCCATATGGTGGCTTGATCACAAGACTAATCCATGCTTACGACATAGCTATCCCACCTGACGAAGAAATTATGAAACTAGATAGATTTAATGTCATAAATAGAAATCTACTTAGGACGGTTGAGGTGTATATTCATAAGTGAGATATGGACTAAACTGCATAGAAGGACTAAGCCCCTCCTACTTGAACCAGAACCTGAAACATCAATTTTTAGGGGTAATCAATCTCCTCCAACTGGTCCCTATGAGGCAACACTTCCAGTAGAGCAAACACCTTCTGTTGGGAAATCTTTGGGGGCGACATCACATGCGCAGTGGAAGAACAAGAAAACAAATTTTCCAATTTTCAAAAAAGATGTTCATCATCGTGCGACGACATAGGGACTTGAATGGATTGATTCGAACAACGTCAAGATCGACTTGAACAACGTCAAGATCAAATTTTAACTGAGTTGTAGTAGATTCATCAACAACTTAATACCTTGTTTAGACATTTTGACTTGCCACCACCTAAATAGTTGTCTTTTTGCTGATGACAAAGGGGGAGAAGTGGACGAAATCCCTCTCTTTTACTCTGCTTACTTTGATGTTGTAATCCTATGTTGTTTACCTTGATGTTGTAAACTTAAAATACTATTGAAATTTCATGCTTTGATTTCTATAATGTTGTGATCTCTTTAAAATGATGAGCATGTTATCATACAATGATACAATATCGTGCTTACTTTGATGTTGAAAAATTTCTATGATGATTGTGATTTCTTTTAAATACTGAGAATTTTTAATCATACATAATATCATATGCTTAAGATTATTAACCTTTTAGTGCTATAATGCAATAATGATAATACCTCATGCAAGTAGTGATGAAAGGCTATGCCAAAATATTTTATCATGCATGAAGTGATTATACATTTAAATATCTTGATAACCTGAAATTATGATGATGCACAATATTTCTAATTTCGATTAAAGCTTGAATTCAAGATTGTGAATTCAAGTTTATATTTTCTCAAGTATGGCATATAGATAGGGGGAGTTAAGGTTAACTCCTTCACCAAGTGGTTGTCATCATCAAAAAGGGGGAGATTGTTCAATCTCGGATTTTGATGATGAAATCAATTGGTAAATTATTTGACCTAATCTATGTGTTGAGATAAGTGTGCAGGATTAACTAATATAGCGATAAGACGTAAAACAAATGATGGGCCGAAGTCGAAGATTCAGACGATATACCGAGAGCTCGTTTGAAGATCGCCGAGAGCTTGTTGGAAGATCGCCGAGGAGTTCGCTGGAAGTGCACCGGAAGACTCGTCAAGAAGTTCGTCGGAGGATCATTGAGGGAAAGATCGACATACCGGACTAATTGCTTGCCTTAATCGTAGTTAGAACCGTAAATTGAGTTAGGATTGGGAGGTGATCCCACTAACTCAGTTAGGGGCCAATTGGGCCCTTAACAGGACTGAATTGGGCCGGATTGGATAGCCCATCCAGTATCTGAAATCATGGCCAACGGTGGCATCGCCTGGTGACTTAGTCTCCCAAGTGGTCTAGGCGATGGTACCACCGACATTTAATGCTTCTAGCGGTGTTACCGCCAAAGCTCGGTCTCCGAGCTCTATCAAGCGGTCGTACCGCCCAAACTAGGCAGTGGTACCGCCCAGTGTCAAGTGTCAGGAGGTGGTATCGCCCAATGTCATGTGTCAAGCAGTAGTACCACCCAATGTCAAGTGTCCAAGCGATGGTACCACCCAATAATGGCGGGGTACCACTAGTACCCCGAAAACCGGGGAAGTGACACTTTTTGGCTCCAATTCAGAGATTAATTGGAGCTTATAAATATCCCACCTTTTTTTTTTACATAAAATGGCACAAAAATATTGGCATAATCTTGAACTCTTGAGTGTTAAAATGTTATAAAAAGTGCTAGAGTCCTTCTCCCTTTCTAAGTATTGAGATCATTCAAGAGAGGTGTGAGACTTGTAAGGGTTATCTCCTAACCCTGTGAAAAGGAGAAAGCTCTATAAAAGGTGGTTGGTCTTCGCCTATTGAAGGAAGGCCATTAATAGATGCCGGTGATCTCGACGGAGAAGGAATCCGAAAATGGATGTAGGTCATTATTGCAAACTTTCTTAATCTTCTCTTAGCACTTTTACAAAAGGTTTTAAGTTCAATTTATCTCCGAAACGGATTGAATCAAAACAAATATTTTTTCGAAATCAACTATTTTTCACTGCACTAATTCACCCCCCCTAATGCCGCTTTTAATCCTAACACTCTTTACAGTGCTTTCCTCTAGCTCTCGTAATAAGGCCATGGCAATTTACTGTGACAGTTCTTGACTATTTTGCTAAATCTGTATATATCCATGTGTTTGCTCCTCAATCGAGTTTTCGTTGTACTTAAATGGATTTAAAAAAAATAGTCCTTAGCATATTTGCCCTTTAAATTTTAATATAATATATATTATTTGAAATATTAAAATCATATATTTATATACATATATATATATCCCTTGAAATATTAATGTATTATTATATATATATATATATATATATATATCTGGTGTCCGAGCTAAACGCAACTATTAGGTGCCAGCTCGGGTTGTCGCGGGGTGAGTACCTGCTTCGTTACGACGAACCAATTTAGAAGTACCCCTTCGGACTACCCTGCATTAGATCTGAAAGGGATAGCTACACCGCTTTCTTGGAACTGTGACCGGGTCGAGATGCGGCATCCTCTCTGGTCGTCACCCTCCCGCCGGAAGCGCCACCGCCGCCTCCTCCTCGCTGCCGTCGTCTCCACCGCTCTCTTCCTCCTCTTCATCTCCACCAGGCCCGTCGAGCCCTCCAACGGCATCGTCCTCGGCTCCCGTGTCGGCGATCGGCCCGATCGGGAGGAGGATATCGGGACTCAACAGGAGGAGGAAGCGGAGGAGGAGGAGGTTGTGGATGGAGGAACCGATAGAGCCTCCTGCGCTACGGTGGAGAAGATGGGCGAGGCCTTCGCTGACAGCTCCGAGATGGAGAGCTTAAGGGTGAGGGAAGTCATCAAACGCCACTTCGATCTCCATGGTATATTACAAATTCAAGCACGAGCTGTTCTCAGATATACTTTGTTTACAGACGCTGCTTGTGTTTCTATCACGATTTTTTTTTTTTAATTCTTTGCAAAGGGTAAGTGGTGAAGGCGGGATTCGAAGCTAGCTGACACCTTCAAAATGGGATGACCGAGATTGTTAGGTGGGTTGAGATCATGATCTTGATTCAGGTCTTGTGACTTGGGCTAAAGGGCAATTGTCATGATAAGGGAAAGATAGATAAATGGATTGTTTAGCAGGGCTAGCTAATATTCATCACCGAAGTAAGATGGAGACTTTCAAGAACCAAATCTGGTTATCTAAGAGTCAAATTTAGGAGATAATTTTGACGTTTTGAGTACACTTAGGGAATGATTACGTGTATTTTAAATAAATTGTAGAAAAAGCCCCTAGCATTTAAGTATATTGTAGGTCATGGATAAGTTAGAATTACTAATTTATGTTTGATATGTTCTACCGATGGTAAAGGTATTCTTGAATTAATTTAGAACAATTAGTCATCCATAATCAGTTTTCTAGCAGTGGGCTTTATGCAGGTGATGAACAAGAAAATAGATGCCAGAACAAGTCTGATTAATCATTAAATAATGATTCTCTCGTTGATCAAGCTAAGTTTATACATTGCAAGTTTCAGAGGAAATGCTGATGGTCAATTTTGGATAGTTATGCAGTAAACCAACAAATTTTCATCAGTACAAACCATGACTTAAGCTTTATCATTAGTGAATTTCAGTAGAAGTCTGTGATCCACCATGAACCTCATGCAATTTGCTGCCCTTTTTAGTTTTTATGGGTTTGGTTACTTTAGAGTTATCCGTGGAGTGTGGATGTGTTTGACATTTACATTGCACATTCTAAAATTATTATCATCCATTTTTTTAGATAAAGAAAATTCTGTTGTTGTAAATACTCACATTCTATCAATAATTTCAGTTAAGTCTACAGCTACAAAGGCATGGATGCACAGTTATACCAGAGGATTTATTTGAACTGTCATAAATGTCAGGTTTCTTTCTTTAAAGTTGTACAAGAAGACATATAAAAATAATAATTTAATGAAGTTACTACTCAATACTAGGTCAGAATGGAATAATAAATGTGAGACTTGATTTTTACTAGTTTGACAAAATATTGATACTTTTCAGTCAGCAATGGTAAGTGTTTTCACTTGCTTTTATTGTTTTATCTATTATGAACTAGTGTAATTTAATGAATAATCTACAACAGGAAGCCCTATCTAGGACAAGAAAATATTTTGACACATTTTTGAAAAATAAATGAGAAGCTGGGATGTTTTGACAGGTACGAGATTGGTGCATGAAGAGAATGAGCTTTTTTGCATGTATTTTAGAAACCACAAAAATTCACAGCTGACTTGGTCTGATCTTATTTTAGGAAATAACAATAATGCCTGATATGTAATTTTTTGGGAAGATCTACTGGTCATCGTATGCTTGCTGGTGAGAAACCAGAGTGTTTAAGTGTAACAGACCTTGCAACCACAATTATGACTTCTGTAGGATTGCTAGCTATGCTGGTTCAGTTTTTACAAACTAGCTGGGTCTCTACTTGGTTACTTTCCCATGTTTTATAAGGAATGAACTTTAGATGATTTTTATTAATATTTTCTCTTTTGTTCATTTTCCTTCTTTCTTCAAGCCCACTATCATCTGGACTTCGTATTTCTAATTTACTCTCAGTAACTGGAAATAAGGTGGTCTTGTTTTTTCTCTTTCTCAAGTAAAATAATCAGAATAATGAATGCAAAATATTCCCAACAAATCTATTATGGTTGATTCTGGTACTGTTATAAAGATCATGTTGCAAAACTGTGACCAGTCATTAAAGTTTGTTTGATTATTACATTCTATGGTTACATAACAAAAACTCGCTGAATAATATTCACAACTTTTTCAAATTCATGCATCTATCTTCTAGGTATCGTATGATTGGTTAAAGTTGTCACACTGTTGTATATCTTGCATTTATATGCTTATGCTCTTGAGTTTTATATGTTTTTTCTTACATTTATCTTAAGCCGATGGCTTACTTTTAGGTGTCCACATGTTGAACACTTCAATCTTCTTGGAAGATAATCAACTTGTCTCTTTATTTATGGGACCTACTTGCTGTTCAATGTTTATGCTGCTTCCTTGTAGATTTTCACCTTTCAGCATATCTGGGTTTGATATAATTTTGTTGTTCCTTTTTAAATTTAAGACCTTTAGCTACTATTTTTTAAAAATAATTTCTGGAAAGTAATGCCAAAATTTTGAGTTGGGAAAGTCACCTGATTAAATTTCAGCCTCATTTGTAATGATTAAAATGTGCTGAAGAAACTAATATTTCAGAGCTGACTTGGTTACTTATATGTTTGCAATTAATCAACTGAATTGTGCATATTAACTGAATTGAGTTCAGCTTAACTTTGGCAAATACTTAAAAAATGAGAATGTTGAGAAGGCTTTGACTGTTTTAATCATATCAAAAAGCACCATCTGCTCTAATTTTGAATAGGTAAGTCAAGAAATAGGTTCAAAGTGAAAGCTTTACTTGTTTAACTTGTCAGGGGCTGCTAGAGTACGAGAGCTACCTGCACACCAGTTTTGTCGACAAGGTTTTGTGATAGGCAAGGCATCAGAGGCGGGTTTTGGAAATGAAATATACAAGATTTTAACTGCAGCAGCTTTAAGTGTTATGCTAAATCGATCCTTGATCATTGGGCAAACCAGGCATATTAATACTCCCTTCAGCTATGTTCTTCTATTCAAGTGGCTTTGTGAATGCTTAACATTGGAGGGATATAAAAGTTTTTTGAATAACTCTCTGAATATTCAGTTTGTATTTTTACTCTTGCTTTGGTCAATCACCTTTTTCAGTATTCATGCATATTGCTACCTCCTATTTTCACTTGTTAGGACTCTGCTTCTTTGGTGTAAATGATGCAGTATACAATTTATCAATATGTTGCCTGATGTTTGTGATAACTGAAGAACGAATTAGTAGGCTATATTAATTGGAAGAATGTTCTCAGTAGAGAGCCTTCATTTTTTTCTTACAGGCAGCTGTATCCTTTTGGGGATTATATTTCTTTTACCAACATTTCATTTACTCTGAAAGAAGTCAAGCATTTATGGAGAAAGCATGATTGTGCTGTTAAATATGGGAGGAGATTAATAATGAGAATTGACAACTTCGAACATCCAGCAGAGACAAATGTTCTTTGTAGTGATTGGAAGAGCTGGAAGCATCCTATCATCTGGTGAGTCCATGTTGAAGTAACTTGTATGATAAATTATACTAATGGTTGTGTTTACAGACTTCACAGATATCAGGATTCTGTTATACTATCAGGATGTTGTATAAAAATTGGACAAGTTTTTTATCCAATACTAAAGAAATGACAAAACATACAAAACTCTTCCCTTGTAGGACCATGGTTAATCATACCCCTCCATATCTGAGTTAAATGCCTCATCTTTTTAATTAATTTTTTCTTTTAAGTGGGAAAGTCAAACCTAGTGCATGTTTTTTCCCTCCTGAAAAATAATTTTGTATCATGTTTTGACATGGAAGAAAAAAAAAGACAAAATATGAAACACATTATCTGCCAGCTTCATCGTTGTTTTATGCCAAATTGGTTATTATTTGTGGTTTACTTTAAGCACTTGTGTGCTGCTCTATCTAATTTTTTTCCTCTGAGCCATAGCACGAGAGCCACCCGTGGCTTTAATTTTTTGGTCAATTTTGATCTTTTTTTCTGAATGCTCATAAAACCATCGATTTTAATGGTGTGGACCGGATCTGACTGTAGATTCTGTTAGCTACAGGTTCCAAGGCACAACAGATGCAGTGGCCATTCAGTTCTTTTTGAAGAATGTACATCCTCAAATGAAAAATGCTGCTTTAGTTCTATTTGGGCGGGAAGACTCACTAGAATCTAGGCCTAATGTGTTTGGTGAGCTGATGCATGTAATTCTATATCCTACACAAGCGATTGAAGAAGCTGTTGATTGGGTTTTGCAAGGTGCGGATCCTGATGTTGTGCTTCACATGCGGATGATGACTAACAGGTAACTGGTTTTGCCTTAAACCTCTGATGCTTTGTTAATTGGGCAGTATGACTATAATCACTGGTCTTGAAACTTTACTCCTTGGCCTTTGAGCAAGCAGTATCTCTCTGGTTTGAGAACAATGCCCTAATAATTCCTTGTTATGATACTTGTTGAACAACTTGCCTTATTTGGTGACAACATCAGCAACTGTAATTAATCTGCAATTGAAAAAAATCATGTGTGTGGTTTAATTGAAGTCTCAAACTTACAATGACTTACTAAAACTATCTTGGATGCTGTTCTAAGGTCTATACGAGCAATACAGGCTGCAGTACAATGCATCAAGAGGGCACTAAGCAGCTTTCAGCAGCAGATTGCAAAACCTAGGGTGGTTTTGGTCTCTGATACACCATCGTTCATCACGGAGATTACTCCCTACCTGGCTGAATTTGCAGAAGTAAAAATCTCTTCTTTTTGTTTTTTTTTTGGCTATGTATGGTCATTAGTTCCCCTTTCATGTAGGTTTGGCATGATATTCTGTCGAAATGGAACACAACACAAACACAATGCAAACATGTATACTTTCATTGCCAGTTCTTTATTTCAATAAAAGAAGCATTTTGACTAACTTTCACTTTGAACAGGTACTTCATTTTAATTACAAGTTCTTCCAGGGGAATAGTTCTGTCGGGAACATGGGCACACTAAAGCAGGTATCATGCCTAATTTGAATGGTTTTACAAGATTGTAGTGACAGCAATGCAAAAGCAGCATCATACATCCCTTGTTTCCTTTAATCTTTGATTTATATCTAAAACCATGTTTGTAGTCTTTGATTCTGGTTCCTTCTCTTTTCTTGCTGGAAGTTAACTCTATTGTTCATCAGAAATAATCTACCATTCGGATGGTGATTGGGTTTCTTCTGTATTTTTACAACTTGGTCGCTTTCTGGTGAAAAGATGGATTTTTGTCATCACTTCTGGAGTATCACATTTTTGTGGTTAGGATTGACCGGCACTCTTTTGTGTTCTACCGTAATCTTGTCCGAATTGACAAGTTTGACCTGTTGTCTGAAACTTGTTACCTGATTCCCCTTTCTATTGACTCACCTACTGCATTCATTTAGAAACCAATAACAGTTACAAGTTGACTCTTTTTTTTATCTTCAGTCTGATTTTAGAGTCAAGGACTGGGGCCCTGCACCCAGATGGGTGGCATTTGTAGACTTCTTCCTAGCATCGCGAGCCAAGCATGCTGTGGTTTCCGGAGCACACCGTCGTGTTGGTACAACTTATGCACAGCTGATTGCAGCACTGGCAGCAGCAAATCGACATGGTATGCTCCCCACAACTTCATCTTGATCCCCTAGCTTGTGAGTAATGGTCAGCTCTCTGGCTTCACAGGTAAAGATCCGTCGGGCACCAACTTTAAGTTCTTCAGCAGCTTCCAGAGTAACCTGTTGGTTGATGGTCTCAGAAACCAGATTGGATGGGGCCACATCTGGAACAGATTTGCTGGTCCTCTGAGCTGTCGCCGCCAGCCCCACCAGTGTGCCCTAACGCCGCTCCTCCCACCGGCCTGGTGGGATGGTGAGTGGCAAAGCCCCATTCCACGAGATATCCAGAGACTAAAATCCTATGGTGTTACTCTAACAGTGAATGGTGATGTCGTCGAAAGCCACCTGCAGGCCTTCTGTAGATCCAGGGAAGATCGTGTCAAAACCCTAAAAATCATTAGCCGGTGAAAGAATTTCGATGCCCGTGGAGATCACCAAACTGTCGTCAGCATGCTAGCGGACTTGCCACGAGCACCATCTATCATCCACAGAGGGTTATGTTCCTGGTGCGTGAATGCTTGCTGCATGATGCATCAAGGGCCATTTTGCAGAGGCTGTTACTCGGTTCAACTCATACGCAACGTCATTGGTAAATTGCCATTACCCTTTCAACTCATAGCTTGTTTCCTAAGAACCAGTTTCGTTCACATAACGTTGGATATATGATTCATATGTTGCAGTGGCCTAATCATGATTTAAGTGATCAAAACACAGATCGTAGAAACAATCTTCTTACCTGCAGTAGTAAGTACGGTGTATCTTAACCATCAGAAAATTTTCTTTGGATTTTTTTTTTATAAAAAAAATTAATCTAGTGTTTTTTATATCGTGTGATCGAGAAATGAGATTGTGTGTTTTCTCATAATGGAAGAGGGTGGTGAGTCGCACGAATGTAAAAGAGACTTTAAAGGGTCCTGCGGTAGTCTCCGCGGCAGCAGAGCATTGCGTGGCTCTACTTTTTATGTCTTACGAAATGGTGGGTGACGAGGCTGCAAAGCAAGACGCGTGGTTGTAGGTGGCTCCACGTCGTGCACGTCTACATGCCTCGGTCGACCATTCTACGTATCTGTCTTCTTCTGTGGTCAAACGCCCATCACCGATACCAATACCGATGGGCTGCTACAAAGATATCCTTTTACTTTAATGTAGCATATATTATCACTTCAAGTACATAGACTTAGCAACTGATTTAATCTAAAAAAGTAAAAAAGCAATGATATATATATATATATGTTTGTTTATCTTCTCTTCTCCCTGCATGTTTTCAGCGAAAATAGAATGACAATTTTTTAAAATGTCAAGTAAAAAGAGGCTAAATGACACCAAAAAAAAAAGGGAATCGGTCAATATTACGTTGACCAGTCAGTCATGCAAGCTTTCTGTAAATTTTTCAGTTGGCAGGAATATAATAATCGTACTGTGAATGATACCAACACTATCGTACAGAAACCCGTCGGAGTTGACTGCCTTGTCAGTGGAGCATGCCCAGTGGGCCCACCATTCTCCCGTCTCAACACGTGAAAATATTACGAACAGTGTATCAATCGTTCATACATTCGTTGACTCCTACTTTCCTTCTTCGGATCAAGCGCTTCGGCTCTTGAACCCTAATCCTGTTAATTTATTGTGGAAATCCACCTGAGGATCTCTTCCACAAGGTATTCCCTTCGATCCACTCCTGGTTTCGCGGATCCTGCGCCCGCCCCACCCCCCATCCGATCTCTTTCGCTTCTCGGCCTCGCCGTTCCCTCTCGATTCCGCTACAAAAAGGTACGGCTTCTTTTTCTTTGTTTGCCGACTTGTATTTTGTTCTAGTAAGGGAATTCTTGCTGGTGGATGAACTAATAGGTCATTATTTGATTGCCCTTTTTTCCTTTTCTTGTTTTGGGTTTGATTGGTAATAGATTGGAGAGGACAAATGCAAGAAGAGGATTTGATCGAGCTCAAGTTCCGGCTGTGTGATGGATCCGACATCGGTCCGATACGCTACTCTTCTTCCTCCACCGTTGCCATGCTCAAGGAAAGGATTATCTCGGAATGGCCTCGAGGTACGACTTCCTGTTTCTCTTTATTACATCCATTGGTCAAAATCTCTATTTTACTGTGAATCTCTTGAAAAGAAATTTCCCTCTTTGTTTACCCTCGACTTCCTGTATCTTTCGTTAAGTCGAGATCTTTTTCTGGTGAATCCGCTGTTTTGCTTCTTTTCTGTGTGGAGCTTGTTGCCTCTGTGTAGAAAATTTTGCAAACTTAGCTCGGACATCACTTCTTTTGTTTGGTTGGATTTCAGGTGCTGTATATGACGTTGCGTTGTGAAGCTGTTCTAGCTTTGACAGATGGAAACCTAAAACGAATGAAGTGTGTCATGTCTACTAACTCAAATAGATATCTCAAATGAACTATAGGCAGATGATGAGTTCATCGATTGTGAGATGGGGATCAGCCAAATAACCATCAGTGCATAATCGAGAGACAGGGTTCCGAACATAGTACTAGGCCCTGGTACTCTGCCATACAATTCAGTGCTATTGAAAATATGAATTTCTAGATTGTACAAATTGCTTTGGAAAGTTTTTTACTTAAGTTGTCCAGATAAATGTTAAAAAAAAAATTCCTAGAGCTGGATACATATCAGCTCTTTGCTCTTTTAAAAATTGTATATTTTTTGTTTACTAATTTTTGCATGATTCTATTTTATCTAGCTTGAAGGTTCTATTTTACTGGCTTCTACATGTATTAAGCTCGCTGGACTTTTTCTTATATGTTATTTGAACTTTTTTCTTTAGTTCTGTATTTATGACTTGGTTTGACTTGCAGTATGTGTATGTTAGTTCTGGCCATCTTAAATATATGCAATTCTACAACTGTTTGCTTTTGTCTGTATTAAAAAGTTTTATCTGCAAGTTGGTGATTCAGTTACACTTGACAATCAGGATTTCTTTATAGTGTTTTTTTTAGCCATTATTTTCTTAGATTCATGTTATTTGCAGCATATGCTTTGCTGCTTTGTGATTTTTGTCTGTGCTGATTTCGTTAGTGACTTATTCTTATTCTGTCCTTTCATTTTATTTTATTCTGTAGATAAGAAGATTATTCCTAGGGTCGCTAATGATGTCAAATTGATAAGTGGGGGCAAAATATTAGAGAACAACAAAACAATTGCCCAGTGTAGATCACCATTTGGTGAGCTTGCTGCAGGGGTTATCACCATGCATGTTGTTGTGCAACCATCATTGACTAAAATTAAAACCGGTAAGCTTGACCTTGTTTACTTGGATCTTGTTACTTCTTCTTGGAAGCTATGGAACTATCGTATCTTTTCTTACTCTCTGAAGTCCAATTATATTTATATGAAATTTCATGTCATTTGGTGCATTGCGTAGATTTCAATTGACTGGCAGCAGCTTGGTTCTAATATTAAGAATGACTCATTAAGTCTATCTGGAGTCTGATAGAATTTATTTGTGAAGTTTAAAGTGTTGCAGACATGCTGCATAAAAATATACACTATATTTGTATTTTTTAAGCCAAATTTCTAGGTTTTTTGCTAATCAGATGGGAGCTGAGTTTTCATGGGTACGATGATGCAATGAACTCACAGACCCGATACTACACCTATAGGATTTGTTAATGAGAGTATGCAACTGATTTAAGCCAAAAATAGTGCATTATCTGCCACTGGATGGATACCAATAGTACACATGCAAGTGAAAGGAGATAAACTGAAGAAGAATTGTTAGAACAACAAAAAATGACAAATCAGGCCTATGCTAGAGAAGCAATCTTTTTTCCTTTCAATTAGTTGCAAGTGTCGATACTATTGTCTTTTTGGCTCAACACTTGAATATGCCTCTGTTAATCAGCTTAAGAGTAGACAGTACTTTGTCATGGTTTAAGATTTTTCAGAATAAAATTGTCTTGAAAGCTATTAAGTCCTTTTCCAAGTGGCTCTAAGGTGACTTGTTTAGTGATCTAAAACTGAACTTCCAAGGGAATAATTAGCGGACAGGTATGATTCAGATTAATGGCTGATCATCACTTTAGTCTCCTGATTAATGTCCATGTAGATTCCTCAGACCAGCATGCAACTACAACATTTATATGCATTAAAAGATCAGATTTCAATAGGCTGGCTACTGACCAGTACTTTGCCAACATGAACCTTCCTAAGATTAATGGTTGCTTCTTTGTTTCAACTCAAAAAACAGCAGGGTGGTGAGGGTAGCCAAATGGTCTAGGCATGCCCATGCCGATGTCGAGCATTTTTTTTGTTGGGAAAAACCTTTTTATCAATGAAACACTAACGCACACACAACAATGTCTACTTATTTGTCTGCCTAAATACCATTGATTTTTATTTTTCAAAAAAATCTTATATGATGCAATTTTTCTTCATTTTTAAATACATGGTGCATGCTAACTCTTAATATAACACCAGAAAAGAAGGTCGACGAGTTTCCGAAAAAGACAACCTGTTCTTGCTCTATATTGTAGAGCAAGGAGAGAACATCAGTGCTTGTGGCCGGCAGCAACGAAGTCATCTGCTGTCGGGCTTTATTGGCGGTGAGCAGAGATCAGAGGTGGATGTGTCTGTCTTCTGGGAAAGAACTGTCATATCTGTTTGGGGTATGCTGTTGAAGAATCGGGTCTGCTGTATGGTTGTGCCATTTTGGTTGAGGAAGAGAGTGGCTCAAGGTCTATGTAAGGAGTAGATTGTACCTGTAGATCTCATCACAGATTAGAGTTTTGGTTAAAACAAATTTGTATATTGATTGCATTGGCTGCAAATTATTTAGATAATACCAATGGCTCCCATGTTATACTCCAGACTGTATGTTATTTTGATCCAGACATGTTGATAATAGCTGGAAGAAGGAAATTGATGAAGCATTTCAGTGAGTTTTGAACAGGTCATGTAAACTTCACTTCTGACCACTTTCTTGCCAAACAGTATGCTACTGATATCATGATATGCTTACAAAACAAAATATTGAAGTTTAATGCCCCATTGGAGTCAATAAGTGAGCACTTACTGCACAAAATCAAAGCCCCAAGGCAAAAATTTATTTGTAGGCATTTAAACTGACTGTAATTCTAGAAACTAGGCATTATTCGTATTTGTCTCGGATCTTTATGCAGTAGCTTTTTCCCTAATATGGTTTCTTTATCGAAACTTGGTATGTTGAGATTTTCTTTAGTTCAAGTTAGATTATAGATCTTCTAATAAAAATTTTATTGGTTTTGAAATCTTGTATAATGGTTTATGTGAAGAATTAAAGTCACATTTCAGAAACTCAGGTTGCCAACAAGAGTAAAAAATTTATAATCAACATGAAAAGAAATTATATTTTAGAATAACAAATATTTTTTTTTATTATTAATAATCTAAAAAAACCAATCCATGTCTATTTTATATCCTAATTATAGGCCAAGAATGTCTGAAACTAATTATATTCTCACAATTAATCTATACTTTGACAATGTACAAAAATAACAAATAGATCGTCAACCAACTCATGATGAGATTATCATTGAGGAACGAATAATATACAATAAGGAACAACACTAGATATCTCAATTACTATGTAATCTATCTTCCAAAGTCAACAATTGACTTGAGTATTAATGATGATCTAGTTTTATTTCTACAAACTATTGAAAGTATAAACTTTGATAAATAAATTGATGCTATGAAAGATAAATTAAAATCTACATAACAAAATCAAGCAAGTTAATTTTTTCTTCAAAGTTATAAAAAGGTTGAGTATAAATGAGTTTTTAAGACAAAAATAGAACTCAAACAATAATATTAAATAAATATTATTTAAGAGATGGGCTTGTTATGGGTCAGAGAGAGAGAGAGAGAGAGATGGGATGAGAAATAGCATTTGTAGTAAGAATCCTGCATTTTTGGCGTGTGTAATAATTATCATTAGCCCTAATCAAATAATTATCATTAGCCCTAATCAAGGTTTGGTTCAAACTGAAATCGAATCGGATCGAAACTAAAATCATCTTTGGGCAATTCAATTCTAATTCTCAGGCTTGGAAAATCGAAACTGATGGTTTCGATTCCGATTCAAGCCGTTAGTTGTTGACCCAATGATATAGTGCCTGATTAAATGACCGATTTGACCCTCTCAACATTCGTATAACGATTATTTTGATGGGTATTTTGGTTATTTTATAATTAAAAATATAAAAAAATATATATACATAAATTTGCCCTGTCCGAGAGCTAAATAACAACTAGTTTTGAGGGCTTTTATGAAAAAAAAATCTAAAAAACCCTATAACTACCCCTCATTCTTACTCATGTTAAGCATTCATAATATATCGTTAAGCTATCGTATGCTCTCTTAAGCTCTCTCCTTAATTCTAGTGGCAAGTGGAAGCCACCACTTCACCGAAGAGCCTTTCGACAGTCCAATCCAATCGTGGCAACCCAAGAAAGCTAAAACATTAACACATCTTGCTAAAATTAGAGGAATTCGGCCAAAGTAAAGTCAAACTTCTTCGAGCTGCATTTCAGAAAGGTCCAAAACATGGATGAGTCCTTTCATGTCATCTGCAACTGCTGCTATTAGATTTTTCAAATTTAAAATAAAGGAGAAGTTTATGAAAATTTTTGCAAGTATATCGAGAAAAAAAGTATCAACATAAGCCGGCAGACACGGAAAAAAAATCAAACATAAATTTTTGAATGCCTCACTAATCCAAATTTTTATGTTTCTGTTGAAATAAATATTTATATAATAATAAAAACTATTATTCGATTTTTTAAATTAGTTTGACAATGCTGTGGCAAATATTGCTTTTATTCTACGATTACAACAAGTGTGTCTATCGACTTTTGGTGATATTTTTTTTTTTATGTTTAGTGTTCTCGTCGTATTTTAAAATTATGTGTACAAAAAGATTTATGATTTCTTGAAACTTACTTTTTCTCTCCAGTTAAGCAAGTAATTTCTTTCTTATAAAGTCATTAACAAGTAAGAAAGAGTGAGCCTAGATTTTATAAATTAAATGATAAAAGACTTAAAAAGATTTTCAAGGAATCTTCCTACCCGATTGAAATATACCTATGAATCTCTTAAAGAATGATATTTTGAGTATAAAAACTATTATGCACTTTTGTTATAAATAATGTTAGACAACATTAGAAGACTTATGAAAGAATCTTAGAAATTTTAAAAGTTTTTAATAATGCTACATATACTCTATCTAGTTTTTATTATCCTATTGCTCATTTTTTTATAATTATTTACATTAATGTTATTAATATGATAATGATTTAAATAAATAAAATTAATATTTTTTTTTTGAAATTCAATCTACTTATTTAGTTGCTTGTTTTTTTTTTTTTTTTTAATCTTCGTACTAGATTAGATGACCTAAGTAATTATTTAACTACTTATTATGGAAGTTAGTAATAGGAGTTGATATTGATAATAAAATTAAAGAAATAAAAAAAAATTGTTGACTAACTTATATGACAATTATAGTACTAACTATAATAGATAACAAACTACCCTGAAACTTTTCCATCTACCAATCAATGAGGGAGAGTCGTAAAATTCTACAAGGGAAAAAAATTATTATTATTATTATTATAAAGATGAAAAACCAAAGGTATTATCAGGCTCAAACTTTGAGTTTAATATATATCTAATGACTTTTTTTGTTTGGTATATGTCTTACGACTTTTTTCGAGCTTGATAACAACATTACAGGTATAGAATTTTTCATTCTTGAATAATAGATACGATATATAATAATATTTTTAATTTTGATAATGATTGCAAAGTAAATACTAACACCTCCCATTGGAGCAAGCCTTGATCGAGATCGACCACGAAGATAACTACTCATTTTGGATATATCAACCAAATAAACGATCCAAACATCCAACACCAAAAACAAGAAAAAGTTTTATTATTTTACTAATTTTTATATCAATTTTTTTTATAAAAAAAATTGCATCCATTTTTTAAATTTAAGAAAGAAAATTATGATTTTTTTTTTGTGTTTTATATCATTTATAGTTTAAAAATAGTACAAGAATTAACAATTCGAGTCCAAACCGCCGGAACACCATTCTAAAACCAATCCTTTTGACGATTCAATTCTGATTAAAAAAATTGTAACTGAATTGGCTATCATTTTTCTTTCTTTTCATTGTGTACTTGTAATCTATTTCGACCATGGATAACTGTCCACACGCTAACAGTAATCCCCGCCTAGGCAAAAAATTTGATGTTGCAACAGATCACTTGCACTTGCGCTATTATTAAAGGGAATTCCACAGCAAAATAGCATCAGAATCCATATCAGAGAGCATAAAGACCATCAGATTTGGACACACGGGAGTCGACGTAGCAGAAGCCTACGAAGAAATATTTTTATTCAGAATCACCAGGAGAAAAAAAATTGAAAAGAAAAATAATTTTCTAATTGAAACCTTATCTCAGAGATAAACTGTACATTTGAACCTACACTAGGAATATTTACCTTTACATAGTAAAAGTCAACCAATCCCCTTCATAATCTCAGAATATGAAAGACTTCTGACAAGATGGGTTCTTCTATAGGGCGATAAAGTACAAAATGTAGATCAACATCGGGCAAGTGCATCGTCTTTCTTGGTACTTTAGCCAGTAATGATGCTTTCTTCAAAATTTTAGTACTGTGGTGATTGAACAATCAGTTACATGATATTTGTTCTTTTGAAGGTATAATAAGCATGGTCACTAGACAAAAATGAGATCTATTCAGTTTGCTCGAGTCCCCCTATGATTTGAGATCTTTTTGGCCCTTGGCCAACTTCTCCAACAACTCTTGTATAGTGCGAGAGGCATCCTTCAGAAGAGAGAAAACAGAAAGGCAACAAATAAAATCAACTAGTTTCACAGTCAAATGCTTACTATGCACCAGAAAAGGAAAATTTTGTTAGGACACGAGAATAATATAAGGTATTTCAAGCCTTTTCTACCTTGGTGAGAGGTTCAAGTTTCTCACCTTTAGTTTCTTCCTCAAATTCTCTTCTTCTTTGTCCCTCCGGCTCCTTTCTTCTGAGAATATGTCAATCAAAGCCTCTTGTTCTTTGTTTGCCTCCTCCAAACTTTTCTGCGCTGCTTCAAGCTGGTGCAAAATTGAAAAAAGAAGCACATTTGAGAATATAAATGACAATATTTAACATTTAAGCTAAAACAATGATCAATATTAACAAAATACAAATGGACATTTTTGTTCTACAAGTACACAAGGTAAACCATATCACATGGTTATACTCATTTGACTTAAGATATATATTTATGATGGTCATTCCAAGCATCTTCCAAGTACATGGATGTGCAGATTATAGTGCATAATGTAGAATTGTATTTCGTTAACGAAACATGTTGCATGAGTGTCTAATATTAATTCCCCATGAACATCAGAACCCATGACAAGTATACTGATCTGCATTCCAAAAGATTTCCTTGAATCAAACAAAAACAATGAGATCTGAACTTCAAACGTGCATGAGACATGAATATTAGTAACATCATGCAGATGTACACAGATATGGACACAAAGATCCTAAATACATATCGTCATACGTATATAATATATATTTATGCAACCATGTATATACATTAGTATCTATTCATTTAACTTGCACTAATCTGTCAAATACTATAGGAGAAAATATAAATCCA
The DNA here is from genome assembly GCA_001649415.1 of Musa itinerans. NCBI lineage: Eukaryota > Viridiplantae > Streptophyta > Magnoliopsida > Zingiberales > Musaceae > Musa > Musa itinerans. Next base: position 37,951 of record LVTN01000653.1, on the reverse strand, counting down.
ATAATCCATCTAGATAAAACATGTAAACATAATTCTTTGTGCAAACAAATTTGAATTGATGGTCAGTAAATCAGAGTAAGAAACAAACAATTTTTGCACTTCAAAGCTGTACCACTATGTAGACAGTAGAAACAGCAAATACAAAGGCAGATCTACCATGTCTTCTCTTTTAAAGGTAACAAATAATAATCTAAAAATCCTTGAGATATTCTTAAATCCTCATAATGCTTGAATCCATGCCAAGTAAATCTCGGCAAACTCTCCATGTCAAGAAATTGAAGATTTTATACATACGATCCTTAAGCCACTCTCCATGATTATGATGTCTTTCTTGGTTAAAGAAGGCACCAAAATGGAGTTCAATGATAACACAACTGGAGGTTATGCTGTTTCAACAATGTGACCACAAAGGTGTTAGCAAGCAACAAAAGGCCTTGCCTTCTTCATTTATGCTGTTCTCTCTTAGAGAAACATGAATGTTAACAATTAGATATTGCAATGGTCAAAATCGCTTAAGCAACGGAGTTTTTATCAAAACCCGCAATAAGACTTCTACTCAACATCCTCAATAATCTCTTGCTTGTAGTAATTTAGATGTGGGGCTAGTTAGAATTCAAAGAAGGTTAGAATGCTAAAATTATTGGACAACTACTACAACGATTTGTTCTGTTCCGAGATTATAGTGCAGGCTAGTACAACAATAAACAAATAAACACTTTAATTGATTAAAATATAAAGTTCTTTTGATCTTCTCTTTGTAATAGACCAAATAGGTAGCCATCGCAAAAAAACAAAAGGAGGACAAATGATTGGCAGAAGAGGGAGGTTGCCAAGAAACGATATGGTAGCCTTTTTTTTTTTTTGAGTGGCCAGTTTGATTTGGGCAAATGATTCGTAGCGAGAGAGATAGTTGGAGAACATAGGGACAACTTGAAAAGGATATTCAGGTTCGATGATGTTTACCTGAGCTGAATTTATGTTGGATTGGTAAAGTAAGAGGAAACACGGGCAAATGGAAAAAGATATTCAAGTTCAGCAATCTTTGCACAACCTGAAGTTATGTCAGACATGTAACAAGGGATTGAGAAACTTGATCCAACCCAAATTCCCATGTAATTGAAATGAAATGAGCTGACACATGTATCCTATATATAGCACATCTAAACTATTAATCCTTACGGCTCTCTCTCTCTCTCTCTCACACACAGCAAATCCATTCAACTGACATACAAACTGAGCTCTAAAACTAGAGCTTGGTGAGAAGGTTTGGTCAAGGAACACATTGGGTCAAGCATGGCATATCACATGCAGCCTAAGTTGGCCTTTGGTTTATGCACAACCTGACCCAACATGCATAGTTGCATACCTGTTGTATCAAAAAATATTTTCCCAAGTCTATAGCTTGCATTTCCTCATCCATGTCAGTCAATTAAAATGTATGTCCGAGCATTTCCAAAAACAAAGGAAGATACCTAGCTGAGCATGACTAGCAGTAATTTGATATATACCCTAATGATACTTTGAACACACATTGCAATTTAGCAATGCATTTATGCAAGTGACCCAAACATAAGAAACATATGGATGGATTGTACTTACTTGCTCAAGTAAAGATTTATTACGATCCCTCTCATACTGCAATTCCTTAGTTGTTGATTCCTCCATTTTTATGATTCTGTCAGTGTCACACAACAATCAGAAACTCATTTGAGACAACAGAAAGTATTCGTGTCTGGTAATGAATTGATGTTCTACTACACCTTTTCTTTAATTCTTCATATTCATCTTTTAACTGCTTGATATTGGCAGAGTCCTCAGCACTGGGACCATTTTCACCAGAGATAATTTTGGATGCCTGAAAAACAGATTGAAGTACAACAGTACTTTATAAGGCTATGTATTAGGAGCAATTTCACATGAAAATTTATCATACTAGAGGTAGTTAGAAAGGAAAATAACGTGTGCATAGTCAGACAAATTAGTGCTTTATCTGCCAGTGGGAAGTATCATTTTGTGCAAATGTTGGGTTAGTTTCTTGGTTCCTGATCAACATTTTTGGTAGGAAAAGGCCCACAACATTAAATGGTGGATATAATTATGGGTACTAGAACCAATGAAGTTTGATAAATTACAACCAGAAAAAAATTTAATGACATTTAATAAACTGTAATTTCACAACTGTACATGTTGGAACCAGAGGGCAGCTCCTCGTATACATAGATTCTGATCAGAGAAAAAAGGTTTTCTTACATGATTGCCAAAAATCATGAGAATTAAAAGAATTCATCTTCAGCTATAGACTTCTCTTAAAATGACATGAAGTGATAACATTTAAATATTCATTTGATCTGGTCTAAAAATTTGAAGGTCCTTGGGTCAAATAAACTACAAGGACGTTCATTCATAGACTTTACACTTAAGTTTATAAAGGTCTGTTTACCTAATTCAATAACTTTCAATAATTATTTTCTTTAATACTTCCCATCTTAAATCATGAAGGGGAGGGAGTCAAATACACCAACGTTCGCCATGCCAACCTGTACTGCCTGGTACGGACAGTATGTACCGATCCAACAGGGGATAGGTACACAGACTGCCCTCTACGGATGATATCGTTACATGACCCCGTATTGACCAATACGGGGTTTGTACTGAGCGATAACAATCGAATCCAACTGTTATTGACATGTACCGATCGATAAAGATCGAATTTTGACCATTATCGATCAAGAGATTGCCCTATTTCAAACGATCGAATTAATCGTTTGAACCATAAGAAATGGTTTTTACATCCTTTTCTCTCCCCTCTTTCAATTCATTTCACTCTCTCAATCACTCACATCTCTCTCTCATTCTCACATTCTCTTAAACTCAACAAAGCTGCAATTTATGGATTGGATCAAAATTAAGAGGCTAATTTGGGAGGATTAAGAGGAAGAATACTCTAATCAAGAGGAACTAGACACCCAACCGTCACAGTCGTCCGCCCAATGTACGATAAAGGCAAAAGAGAAGATAGTAACATCAGCTGCATTGTTGGAAAGAATTGAGTCTGGCGACGAAACACCTTTGCAATCACATTCAACAACCCACTTGATCTAGAGACATGGCAACGATATGGATAACAGTGTCTCGACCGATGATGGCTGCGACGTCGAGGAGTCAATGGTCCCGTCCACACAATTTAAGGGTGGTGCCTGGACCAAAGAGCAATATTTTACACATGCCACCCAAGATTCAGATCATGGATCTTGACGAGGTACTGGTTAAGTTTATACAAGGGGAAGGCAGTGGATGATTTTAAGCAGATGCGACAAAGCCTATACAATGTAGACACAAAGCGATGCTCATCGTATTCATAACCATCATATTATGAAGAATCATATAGCCAATAATAGTACAATGATAGTTGGTCATACTTCTTTGAGCAACAGTACGATGAACGATCTTACGATACGAAATAGTATATCGATAGCAAAAGTAGATCTTTTTACATTCACCATGCTCCACACCAATACATATCACATTCGTCCTTGCCTCGGGAGTTGCCTCGGACAAATGAGATCCATGACGATCAGACTACAACCATCACCGCATTGATGCACAAATAGCATACGATGTATCAGTATACTATGTCGTAAGATCAATTTTAGGATTGATTCTGACAAACATATTAAATTGATATACAGATACATAGGATCAAGGACTCCGATCCACTGCCCGTGGAGTCTTCTTTTTGGTGATAAAACCAAGTATATCTATTGAGTGATTACTTAATTCATTTGAATCATAAAGTCTAAGTTGTTTAAAAAAGATAATCTAGCAATTCAAATAATTTCCTTGTAGATAATACAACATTAATGGAAGGATGATCCAAAACATACCACAAAGCTATTTCTCAAAGTCTAAAAAAATGTGTCACTATTCTTTCCTAATTTAGATTATTTTTGCTAAAATTATAGTAAATTTATATTTATTTCCCACTTAAAAACCATAATCTATTTTTTTCTATTTTTAGGTATTTTTTGAGCTATTTTTGATGATTTTGGGTGTACCGACACATGGTATGTTGGTACGCCTCGATATGTACCGCACCGATAACTTGTCAATATACCGGTACGGACTGGTAAGGTGAATCTTGAAATACACATCATTTGGATAAACTAAAGTACACAAGTGGGAAGATTATTTGCTAGCTTCTTAGGAAGGATGGTTAAATAGACAATCAATTCCAACAACCAATCTCAAAAGCCTGAACTCTAAGTGTCTTGAGACTCTTAACCATGCTCAAAGGATGTAATTAAAATATATGAAAATAGTAACTACCAAGTAAGTTCTCAAGAAGATATGAAAACTTTTCAAGATTAAATGGCTCAAATTCAGTAATTTTTAGCTTATATTATTTGTGATCAAGAATCTAGTGCAAGGAATCTTTGTTAGTAATAAGGGCATTTTTACCTTTGTAATTTCTGTAACTTTTGACATGTTTTGTAACTATGCTGAAACATAAATGAACTAACACACTACTAAGAACCAAAATAATTGTGCATAAATGATACGAGTACAAACAGATTTTCTTAAACTGGTCAAGCATTACATGCTACATAAAACCTGGCAGATTTTTACATATACAATCCAGGTGTAAGAAGCTTTTTGTGCAAGTAAAATTTCAATGATGGTGCAGGGATCTCTCAAAGTAACTTGATGAGATAGGAATTGCCAGACAATGGTTTGAAATGGATCAACTGAACAAATCAACTGCAACTAAAGTCAAAACCCTTGAGAAATCAAGATCTATCAAAACCCTGAAGAAACCAAGACTAGCAAAAACATAACATGGATGTAAATTTCGATGGGTATGACCGATCCCGGTCTGAACCTTAACAACTTTGGCTCTGATTCCTTAATTTGGGCAGAGAGATCATCAGTCCTTAGTTTTGCATCATAATGTCAGGTGGGGCTAAAAAATCCTCTATTTAACTAGGAATTGAAGTCTATTGCAGTATGGATGATAACATCACTTTTAGAGATGTATCTAGTATAATACATACAAAGATAACATCTCTTCTTATAGCTACTGAACTTAGAATATAGGGTGAAATCTAAAAAAATCTTAACTATGTAAATTGTAGAAGACAATCAGTTCAATATCGATCCATATTTACCTTTGCTTGTGATCTAGTAGCAACTCGCTCGATTCCTGCAACTCCATTTGTTGTATGATCTCCTTGAGCTCCATTATGGGCAGAATAAGGATGTGGAGACAACGTTGGAGGAGCAACAATTTTATCAGAGGTTCTTGAACTGAAAATGGCCTTGGGAATATTTGAATCAAGTGTTCCTTTAACTGAAGCTGTGCACTCAGTCTCAGAATCACTCTCATCATCAACAGCATGAATTCCACTGGACCTAGATTGAGCTCTTATGTTATTTCCAACTCTCATAGCACTTTTTACTCCACAGTCCATGGAGGAGGCCAAACTTCCACTTTTCTGATTCCCAGATTTACCCAAGACAAAGGCTGATGCACTGGCCTTCCCTGTTTTACCACTTGAACTTGGCAAGTACTTATATCCAACTTTATCTGGAGCACTAGACTTGCTGGCATGGGTTCCGCTGCTTGGAGAAGTAAACTTCAGAGAATGCCGAGATAATTGATGAGCTGGTGCTTCAGGAGAACTCTCTGTCAAAGAAGATCGGCAATCAGATGATATAATGCTAAACAGCATGAATTCTGGTACAGAGTTAAAGTATTACTTTGCATATAGTGAGAGAACTGAATTAATACGCAGAATGGGAGAACCATAATCATCAATTAAATGATTGTTCTCTTAATAAAGATGCTTTCATTACCTTTATCATCTTGCTCAATAGTTTTCTTGTTAACCCTGGGAGCATAGCCAATCCTATGACAATTATTAGACCTGAATGCAACACAAGTAAGATGTCAGAGAAACAGTGCAATCAGTGACAACATTATGCAACGCTTGTGGCATATAATTGTGGTCAGCAATGGGGGAAAAAAAGTTGAGAAGCCTCCATAAGAATTTAAAAAGAACTCTGACTACATAATTTGTAAAAACTCAATTAAGTAGACTAACCAGTATGTTTTCTGCATCTGAACAAGTCTTGCTTCAAGTCTGGAAAGAATAGTTGTGCGTTCAAAGTCCTGCTTATCATGTGCTGGTTCAATAAAATTTGCCTCTAATACACCTGCAGGAAAACATTTGGTTCAGGGGAGCAATTGAAGAAAAGAGAAAAAAAAGGGTAACTGATGGAAGTACCTATAACTCCACGCCCATCACTACCAGCAGCACTCCATACTCTCCAGAAAGGCTAAAATATATTGAGAACGAAGCTAATTAGACAATCGTAAATTGTGGCCCATATCCTAAGTAAAAAAGTTTGATGCTCCGATCATGATATAGATCATCTTGTGATTGTGAAAAGAACATTCTGGTGAAAATTACAGTAACAGGAATATAAAGCTCAAGTTTGCCTGTAATCATGCACATCAACCAAAGTGTTTATTTTTAGTCAGAATCATTGGCTATGTAGCATAAAAAGGATACAAATTATTGATTACTTTCTCTAGAAGCAATTAAAATTGCAGAGGCAGTGCAACATGAATGATTCGTAATTACATCAATGACATAAATTTATCAAACGACATTAAAACAAACCAAGTAGCAGCACTATTATGATTGTAGTGAAGGAAGATAACACAAGAAAAATGTGGTCAAAGTGAAACTTCATGTAAGCTTGCACCAAAAAGAAAGAAAGAAAGAAAAGTGAAACTTCAGATAACTGTTTCCACACTTCCAACCCTATCACAGATATGCATATATTCTTCTGGACAATCATATCTGCTTGTACAATTCTCTCAGTTCCATATGCAAGTTATTGTGATAGTAATTCATGAATCATAGGAACAAAAGAGAGCAAATCAAGGCAAGGCATGCCCCTCTTGGTATGTGAAAACACATACTATAATGCCCAGAATGGGCTAATGAACTAGAATCAACTTATAAACAACAACAACCAACTTCAACTGCCACAAAATATTCAAAATTTAATTCATAATTTGCAAGATTGATGACAAAATCCAGGTTAACTAGAGATGACATGGTTGAGATCAGTAAAATCGGTAAGATCGAGTCAGAAGGGTCAGGCAAATTAAGAATTCAAATAAGCAATTATAAAAAAATCATCAAAGAAAGAAAAATTAAGGTATACATATAATAAATTTGAGAAAATAAAAATGTTATATGCATAAAAATTCTTTTACCTTCATATTTCATAATATATCTAACTTCCAAAAACCAAATTGAACTATAAAAGATAATAAATTGAATAAAACCATTAATAAGTATGATATATTCAATTACAACTATAGATATGTCAATAAAAAAGGCCGATAACTTTATCCACTTGAAATTTCAAAAGCAGTGATGACATAGATGCTCCTCCAATTACCATGCAAGTGAAGTCACAACAATGAAATAAGTCATAATGTCCCAACTTCCAACAGGTTTTGGGGAATGCAAGTACATATTACGAAATCAAACCTGAAATGCATCCATGAGATTTGTAATTAGTTATTAAAACCAAGTCATCTTTCTTCTCCATTATGATTTTAATTTTTTAAGAGGATAAGAGCTAGTCTCTATCCTCCTGTTTCTCTCTTTATATTCTTTTCTCTATGTTAAATGGTGGTGGTTGCAACAATGGTGGCATACTGAAAATGTGTAACAAATATCAATCATGGTAATAATCTCCTCTATTTCATCATCAAAATCATGGTCTTTTTTTATAAGCTCTTCATCCATCTCCTTCACTCCCCCTTCTTTTTTTCTTCTAAGGTCATCAAGTCGATTTTAAAATTAAATAACAATTAACATATCCATACAGAATTTAATAACTAATGCCGTTACCTGAATATCATAATAAAATGTATAAAAAAGTTCAATGATGCACATACACTTTCATCTCAGTTGTCACTTTAATTTCTAAGAGCATTTCCAGCATCATATTCATCTTTCATGCATTTTTTACTGGAATAATTTAAACTTGTTGTGATTTATCTTTGGTCTAATAACAGGACAATCATCACATACAACCTTTTCTCCTCAATTTTCTTCATAGAGAATTTACTCTGTCAACATATTTTTTTATTCAAGTAAATAAGACCCAAAGTTTAGAACACATCTTATATCTTCATTTGGTTGTTATCCAGGAAGACCGAGTAACTAGCGGAGCCATAATGTACTAGGCAATATGATCGGTATCCCATAGCGAAGATGAAATGATAGTTCATAAGTTTGATTTTAAATTCAACCATTTCTTATTTTTCAGGGAACCCAAGTGTCAAACAGAGAATAATCCATAAATCATAGCAAAACAATACAAAGGAAAAGTAATTCATAGAACTACAAGGCTGCAGGTGTAAAAAATGAAAACTGTGGGAGAGTAGAATGAGAAGCACCTTTATTAGCCGATTCTTGTGATAAACATTGAACCCCTGAACATCAATATGATCTTTTGCGTCCTTTACAAAGCCAATAGTCACAACTGCAACCATCTAATCCAAAGTACCAGTAAAATTAATGTCTAATGTCTAGCAAATGCAAAAAAGTCAAAGTTATAAGAGAAAAAAGGCCATAAAGTCAATAGAATAAAGAAAACGAGAAATTTACATTAGGATCTTTAGGAACACCTTCAGCGACTGATTGAGGCTTATATGTGACCTCTTGTTTTAGCATCATATCATTCACAATATTGTGGTGTTCAATCTCTTTGCCTCGCAATATCATTCTGAAGACATTTGGAAGCCTGAGATACAGAATTGAGGCATAACTCTACATACAAAGGAAAGTTAATCATAATCAGATTAAATTTCATATAGGAAGACAGTTAAAATGCAAAGACTAACCAACCAAATACCACATAAGATAAACTATTAAAACAGTGGTACGTACTAGATAATTGGTCAAAAGATCTGTGAAGAATGGAATTTACATCACCATAACTGTCGACAACAAACTACATACAATGATGGATAATAAGGGGTTCACATACAACTACTATGTAGAAATAAGAAAATTTTTCACATAAAATAGCAGTCAGATATCTGAATGAAGAAGCACAACAGTTCTCGAGTAAAACAGCTAGTGCTGATTTATAACATCACAATGCAATTATCACCATTGTATTGCTGCCGACACTCTTTTTTTTCCATTAGGTGGGGCTCTCAAAGTGTATGCAAGTATCCCCATAGATATTAAGAACAAAATAAAACAATCCATAACTATATCGAGATGCAAGTATCCCCATAGATATTAAGAACAAAATAAAACAATCCATAACTATATCGAGACCAAGGTCTAATATTTCGATATAATACTAGTCTGTACAGTTCTTGAGTAAAACAGCTACTGCTGATTACAATCATCATAATTCAATTATCACCATTGTATTGCTGCAGACACTCATTATCCTCATAGCCATTAAGAACAAAATAAAACAACCCATAACTTTATTGAGACAAAGATTTAATATTTTGATCCAATACTAGTCTGTACAGTATCAAAATACCAGGTAGTATACAACCTGTATCACCTTGTATCAATGAAAATAATAATAAATAATTAAATATTGATTAGCACCCAGCTATATGTCCACTGTGGTCCTTGTTCAAACCAGAAAATATCAATCAATGCAAACTACACCTAAATGGTATTTGAAACCTTAAATTAGACAATCACCATAAAACTTAAATTGTAGACACCATGATTAAACTAGTAACATTCATGCAACAATAGCTTCAGATCACCTTATCAACTTAGCAACGAACAACCAATTTTACATTTCTTAAAGCCTTAGATGAGTTTGGACCTACCAAGACTTGACCATATTTGAGCTGACCTTGTCAGATGCAAACTTATTATACAGGTCAATCTTCTAGAAAACTCCTTGATACAGATTGAGGACTTGAAAGTGACCAATACATCATGATCCCCAACACTGAATTGTTTATTTGCACCAGCCAAGCCAATCCATTGCACAGACTTAATTTGTAATTCATTTGCCAAAATTACAAAGAACTAAAACATTAAGTAGATATATTAATCCACCTTAATATGTCATAAACCATGAAGAAACTAAAATTTTGAATTCTTAGGCAATCTAGGATGAGACACTTAGAATAGAACAACATTCATAAATGCAAAGAGATGTCAAAACACCAATTCTGCACCTAAAATCACAGAATAATTATGCAAAGCATTTTTAGTGAAGCAGAATGTTCATTTTGGTAATGTATAAAGTTAAAAATGTAATGTTTGAAAAGATTTCTTGTACATGAAACCACTAAGCTTGACTGGAAGCAGTTCCAAATTGGTTGAAGAAATGGGTCCATGTTGCACCAATTGTGTATGATAAAAACCAATAAACATCAACATTACATGCAAGTTGAGAAAAGGACAAAGGACAAGAAACAACATTTATTAAGAGTTAAAGTCCAAAACATGTTACAGATCTATCACATATTTAAATGCAAAAAATCCTAAAAATAGGAACTGATATGTTCAATATGCATATGACTCGATAATTATTTTACCAAAAATGAGTAAACATGCAAGCTCAGTTAGAAGAATATATCACTAACAACTAAGTTATATTCACCAAATTCAAACCAAAATTGGGAATGTTACCAGAAAAAAATATTTTCTGGATATTTGTCATCCACATGATGTCTTTCTAGATATTTGTCATCCGCATGATGTCCATGATAATCACAACGACGAAAAAAGTGTAACAAATTATTGCAATCTCACTCCTAATAAAACACAAACTCCAAATGGGATTAGCCAACAGACAAACACATATTCAATGATTTGTGGCCTTTAATATACAAGCCAATCCAAAAAGACCTCCATATACTTAAATATAAGTACATTTATATGACACAACAGAAGAACCGCTAAATTTTTATATGGTTAAGAATCATTCCAGAGTTTTAAGTTGACCCTTCAATATTTTGCTCTAGACACTTGGATTCCAATGAACAGCAGCACAAAATGAAGTGAAGAAAGCTACAACAATAAAATGTAGCAGCCGCAAAGTAGCAGTCGATTAATGCATAAGAACAGCTTCACGAACAAAATAAAAAATAGATTCGAACATATTTTGAAATAATGCTGTAAAATACATATTTGGGAACATAATATTAGTGTTTCTTTTCAGCTACAGGTATTTTTTTACAAACTATAATGTAATGAACTAGTTTGTGTATCTTGATTCAAAAAAGTTCTAATAATTAGGTTTCCTATTCTAGTAAACTAAAAAACTCAGTGCTATAGCTACCACTAATAGCACACACTGCATGCATCATACATACAAAGGATTCTAGATTGTGAAAAATTTTCAAACAAAGAAGAGAAGCAAAGAGCATATGGACATGTCATTCTCTTTCATCAACAAGAAAGGTCAAATGATTATAATGATGATAAAAGTTATCGTTCAGTTTTTTGTTGTTGTTACGCTCCACTGTCACCCGACCATGCAAGAAAAATGGAAAACTAAACTATTCAAGGTTATCACCGCCCATATCAAGGTTATCACTGCCCAGTGAAGCTTTTGGAAAAAAGGACATTCCTCTCAAACATATTACCATACAATCCTGGAAAAAAACGAGCATCTTTCCAACAATCATCTCATGCTTTCTCTGTCCATGGTCTCCAGCTGAGATGACTTCAACAATCTCACAATTTTCAAACAACCGATAGCTTTATAAATTAACAGAGCTTGTTTATATATATTATATTAAGAGCTGATTCCATTTTTAGCACAAAAAATGAAAAACATCAAAACACATGAAGTACCCTTAATGAGTGTCGATATGTTAAAAAATGCCTGGAGTTTGGAAACTTCTTTGCCATTTCAATCTTCTTCTCATCACGATTAACACCTCTAACTTGAATGTCCTGCCATCATAAATACTCAAATTCAATACACAATTCTAAATATAGGCAACAATGACTTGTTCGGATAACTAACTGCTGAAAGCACTTGTACCAACAACAGAACACGTTCCGACGTATAGAGAGAGATAACAGGAGAGTTTATAGTTTGAACTTACATGTTCATCAGCATCAAAATCAAGCTCCAACTCTCCTTGGTCATCCTCCCACAAATTGTATATGACTATTCGAGTCCCTTGATCTTTAACAGAACTGAACTGAAACATCATAATAATGAAGTATATGGTATAGAAAAGACAAGTACACTGTTTTTGTGAAACATAGTTGTTAAGGATAAGAACTAGTAAAATACAAACTGGCAGATGCAACAATGATCAATCTTTCAAAAAGAAATATATTCAACAATATAACACAAGGATAGATGACTAACCTAATTATTTTTCCAACAAAAGTTTCTCAAATGTTGGCAATTGAGAGCAAGAAATGAAGACCTTAAACAAAAATTAGACCAGAATGACATATATACATCGGCAAAAACCACAGCACCAAAGTGGAAAAAAACAGTAAGTTGGCATTTCTTAATAATGTTACATGAACATTCTGCCGACAATATAAAATTGTCATCGTATGATAAATGGCATCAAATGATACATCTTTAGAGGTTGCGATTAAAAGGAAACTAATAATATATTTCCTCTTTGACCAACTATGTCGAGGTAGCATAACTTGTTTTTAGCAAGTTCAACCATGGCTCATCATTCAGGTATGGAACGCACGACATTATTGTTAGAAACATAACTCAATGACAATATTGCAAGTAATGTCATCAAATATTTTACATTTAATAACCATATGTACTATTAATTCTTCAATTTGAACAGCTATTATATGGCAAATAATTTATCGATAACCTCTATAATTTTTGAGAACATAATTTCTCTAGCATACATCATACTGGATATCCATCATAACAAATAATATTCTGTTTCAAATTATAAGGTAGAAATATATAAAGATCAAAAAGATAGTTACGAAGTTATATCTGATTAGATCGTTGCCAGACCAGGAAAAAAATTAGCTGCTCCTTGATTAAGAGAACACAATGAGATCTAAATTTTTCATCATTGTTTTAGCTGTCAATTTGAGGATACAAATACTAGTATGAGTTGTACTTAATTTTTGATAGAAAATGGGTTGAGAAAGTAATTTAGTCATCAAATATAAGTTTTGATTTGAAAGTTCTAGCGTATTTTGGATGGTTTCTAGAATCATAAAATGGTTAACATAGACCAACAGTAAGTTTCACTGATCTTTTATGCTTGACATAATATATACTTCGAATATAAAAGGTGCATTTTGAGTGTGTTCACAAGTGGAAACCACTAAGAACCATGCAGTTAAATTACAGTTTCAAAGTAAGTCTTTAAGTTGGCCTGTCACAAACTGTTGTAATTAAGTCCAAAACAATGTATTCATAAGTGCCCTGTAAATTCACTATGTAAAGTCAAAGACGTTCAAACACACCACATACAAACAAAGGGTTGCAGAAAAGTGAATCATCATCAAGCCTCATGCAACCAAAATATCACTGATAAAGCAAACTCCAAATAGAGAGCTCCATAGAAGAATCAACAAAGCTTTTAAAGAACTAACATGAAACAATTAAAAGACAATATTGAAGCAAACAATTGTAATACAATTAAATTATTAGAATAACCTTGAATGGTGTAGTTTATTGACAGGATAACTATTTATTGTCAACCATGCATGTCCAGGCACCCTGAAAGTATATCTTACCTGCTGAAGAAGATCTGCTTCACTAGAATATGGAGACCATTGGATGATGGTCTCTAAATTTGTATTCCAATCAGCTAAGGATGATCTCACCATCTTATTCCAGACTTTTTCTTTCTCATAATCAAGCTGCAAAAGAAACCTAGAATGAGTCAATTTGAAAAGGAAGCCTAAAATATATCTTGGATAAAAAAAAGTAGAGACATTGGATTTATCCCATGGCATCTCACTTGTCAGAAAGCCCAACACACCATGGGACAATATTAAGACATCAGAAAATAACATTATGTGATAAAGTAGGCTCTCAATAACAAAATAATCAAAACAAGGCCAAGTAAAGTAATCAATGATTTATCTCAACTCAAGCACATTCTTCTACATAGCATAGCCATAATAATATTGTGTTATCCAAATAAATTCATATCAAGCTACTCACTTTGCAACAACAGTAAGCAGTGATCCAAAATGATATCTATTGCTTAAGTATGTTCCTCACCTTTTTCTCTGTTTTGAATTTCTCCCCAGACTTCAGTTGATATGGGTTTCTCTTTTATTGTTTACTTTTCATAAACAGAAGCACAAAGGACTCATTACATATCAGACAAGAATCCCTTTAATCCTCTATTTCACTTATTTAATGCTTCACACTCCCTACAAGAGATTAAGGCTTTCGTCGATGAATAGTCCATTGCTTTATCAGTATACAAAGTCAACTGATTCTTGAAACAGCTACAAAATGACAAATTATCTCATCTACACTATTAACATTGCATCATTTAACCATTGAGGCAAACAAGAGTATAACTTTTAATGAACTTCTCTCCAAAATGCATGAAGGGCTTGCAATAATCCCCATAGTGATAACTATCTGTTGTTAACCTTAGAATGGATTGTGTAAAAAGAAAAAAAACAATACATGTAGAAGATTTACCATTTTAGTGAATATTCTTTTGGAAAATTTTAAGTGAAAATCATTAAGGCATTAGCACATGTTCTTAATCTACAAAGGTTGACATCACACAAACAAAATCTATTCGATATGCAGGAAAATTTATGTCCAGAACATTTATTTTAAACATCAATGGACATACAGATCAGTATCAACAAAGGGATGTAGGTAAAATCATATATCATAAACAATATCATTGTTTATATAACATCATTCAATATACCATTGGAACTACAATATCTTCTTTCCCAGTGTTCCTCAGAAAAGTATAGGACAGCATTCCAATGGTCTGCGTGGGCCTGTATGCCAAGTTAGGGTAGGTCAGTCTCATTGGAGGCAGCAATGGAAAGGTTAAACATAAACAAAGATATAATGAAGCACCATGTACCACAATTATCATACCAAAATAATGACACCAGACAAGAATTTACATTCAGTCTGATACCAGTTTCGATAATCTATAGGACCAGAATAGTACTAGCATACTGGGGATATTACCAATGTCGAATACAGTATTTAAAGATGAATGGTATTGTACCAGTATCAAGTTATATATTTCCATACTGGTACTTGGTCAAAGCCAGACCAAGGGGTATCTAAAACAGCGATTTCAATAGGCGCTCAAGCGCTCGCCTAGGCGCTCAGGCAAGGTGAGGCGAGGCCCGAGCGCCTCGCTTCAAAGAGGCGTCGCCAGGGCGCTCGCTCGAGCCCAGGCGTCCAGGCGCTTCAGGCCTCCCTCTCGCAACTTCCCCAACCCTAACCCTACTCGCAAGTCTGCCGCTAACATTTCCTCTCTGCTACCGTTGCCTCTCTTCGTTGTCGCTGCTCGTCGCCGCCGCCGCTGCTGCTGCCACTATCACCGCTCCCGATCCTGCTGCCGCTGCTCGCTGCTACCACTGCTCCTCTCAGTCAACAGCCTTAGTCTTACTCTTACACTGCGCCCTCGCTACCGCTGTCGCTGCTCACCGCTGCTGTCATTGCTCACCACTATCGTCGCTCCCGCTCTCGCTGCCGCTAATGTTACTCTTACTCTCTCTTCTCACATCGACTCGATAGTATACTGTTAACAGTATATTAACAGTATAATGTTAACTATATACTAATAACAATATTTTTTATTTATTAGATTAATAATATATTATTTTGATTTTAATACTGCTAATTTTTATTTATTTGAAATTATTGTTATTTTTTTAAATTTTAAGATTTTTTGTTAATATGATATTGTGATTCTGTAAGATTTTTTAATTAAATATCATATTTTTATTTAAATAATTATATTATATATTTTTATATTTCAGCGTCTCGTTTCGCTCGGACGAGCGCCTAGCACCTTGGGCGTTTTTGGACTTTGACCCCTAGCACTTTTTAAATCACTGATCTAAAATGCTGATACTAAATAGGTATTTCTCACATTTAGAAATGCATACATAATTAGATTGCCATATTTACCAAATCTTTTAATTATTAACAAAAAGATTTATAAAATATTCTACCCCATATTTATAAACAACATGCATACATAATAAAGTCATACAACAGGAAAGAAATTAATTCCTACGTAACTAACACGACGATTAAGCTTCACATCAATGAATAAGCAAAATTAACACTGGATTCTATTGATCTCCACAAGTCATGTAAATACTTTAAATGTCGACTACAACCTATCATCATTAAGTAAATGTCACTGAAATAGATATATCATGTGTTACATTGACAACAAGGCACCATCTCCATCCTTCTGCAATCAAGGACTATAACACTGAGTTCCACATTCCATTGCATCTTTTTTATTGTTTCCAACATGTCTTCTCAAAATTTTCACTACGTCTTTCAACACCTCGATTACAAATTGAATTAGCTTACATGTTCAAGGCCACCTTAAAGGACTGACCTCATTTCACCATACATTTGGCACAATTCATCTCAATATTTCTTCCACAAACATATATTTCTTGTCATACTTTATGTAAAACTAAACATCCATCTCAACATCCTCATCTCCAGTTCTATAATTTTAAAATATGTTGTTTGAACCGCCAACACACCAGCCAACACAGATAACCTCGTAATTGTCCTAGATAACGGTCAAATGCTCCACTCCAATTCAACAATGTCAGTTTAGTTCTATGAAAACCATATTCTTCAACCTCCCCAACTCTATAAACATTATATCAACTCAACTTGAGAAAAAGATGAACCTATTCCCTTTCATTGTTTCATGAACATCTTCAGCCTAAAATGTACGAAATCACCTTTGCTCACTCTCAGACTTCTTTCTATTGTCATTTATTTCTTAAATTTCTTTCCTTCTATTTCTGCAATTTTGTTCATAATTTTTTCGTTTCTTCTGTAGCCCAAGTTACAGTAAAAGCTTTTTCGCCAAAGGGTAAGCTACAATGAATTTTATGTGCTCAATTCTACCTATTGTCCTGATGGAAGAGAATATTATCAGTTGATTGTTCAACTCTACAGTGGGACTTGGCAAAACTTTCTCTTCCTAAAACATTTATTTGCACCAGCCAAATCATCCATAATATATCTAGAACTTTTTGAATTCATCTTCAATCCCAGAATATAATTCCTGTGAACCACTTAAATATGTTTGTCTCCACTGGGGCAATTTAAATTACCCAACAATATGGTCATTTAAGTTTCCGTACAAAAAGAAACCCACCATATGGAATCTTAGAACCATTTTGTTCACATTCTCAACTTAGGGTATTGAGATTTCAAGTGTCAAGGCACAAATAACATTAGTATTCCTTCCATAAGTACATCATAACACAAATTTCCTAGCCAGGACAATATACTTTACAGTTTGCAGGAGTATCATAATCAGAACTGAGAAAGCAACCAAGAGCTGGTAAAAGCGCATAAATTGTCCCATCTGTAGGTACAACAAAAGTGTGTATGAATCTGTTCTACACATATATCCAAACAGTACACGTGTTCGTCAATGTTACTGCATATGCTTATTGTGGGTGCAGATTTAAGAAAATATGCTAACCTTCTTCCATCTTTCCCATGACTACGAGAAAACACGATAACATCTGCGCCAAGTCGCATGGTGCTGGTTTTAAAGCCATTCCCATCTATGGAGACCATATAAACAATGTAAATAAAGAAAAGATCCTCATTTACCAAGGAGATAAAAGAATGTTTTTTTTATCGAAGGTAAATGTGTCCTTTTCCTATTAATGGTGGATACTCACACTGTCCAATAGTGTTTGCTATTTTGGACTTGGCAGAATACCCCAATGACATGCATTGCCGCATTTTATCAGGGTCCATCCCACCACCATTATCTGCAAAATAACATAAATTCGGCAATTTCATCAATTAATGTGTGATTAACAGAACAACAACGTACTGCAGAGTTAACATTACCATAGCAAGTTATAAAGAAAATGACAACCCATTAAAATTTGAAAGCTCAATTACTATCTCGAGCATATAGCTGAAACCTCACGCTTAAACTTGGAAAGTAAAAATTACAAACTAGCTAATATATTGGGAAGTGTTGCTTGCTAGAAACAAAGAATATCTTCTCTAGAACTACCATAAATTCCTAAGGTCAATAGTGTGATATTCTCTACATAAAGTTTATTTTGTTTCCACTTTCCATAACCCTTGTTTTCCTCTTAATGGCTGATGAAGCCCACCTGCCCATCTTCTCCATTTACACCACCAATCACTTCAAGCTAGCCTTTTATTTTACAACATAGTATGCTACTTATATTTCCTTTGCTTACAATATTCAATTTTAATTTTGTTCAAACCATAGATTATAATCACCAATAATGGAAGAAACCGTGCGGCAGAGAGCATCAGCCATCTCAACACCTGAAACCATCAGTGGCACAGGGCTTAATAGGGTGATAGAGGATAAAAATGACCTCCCAACGTCGACACATGGACTTAGGTGCAAGTGGCAGCATTGGCCTCAATGCTGTACTGGGGGCTGCATCGTCTGCCACATCATCGACTTCCACAGCAGTTATGCCACCTCAACAATTGAATTGCCACCCCAAAGGCGGTTACCTCATGTCAACCACCACTTCGACAACAATTATGCCACCTTAAGCGATCAAACCACCACCCAAGAGGTGGTTAGGCCACATCATCCACAATTTTGATAGCATTTATGTCACCTCAGACCGAAGCCACCACCTCAAAGGCAATTAGGCCACGTCACCTCTTCCTTCTTCGACGCCTCTCCCTCAACCTCGTCGCAGCTAGGCCGATACCACTCGAAACAGGTCGATAATGATCGAAATTTCGACCTTACTGCCCGAAACAGTATATCGAGCAGACCGCCCGCGTACCGATTCATGAACGAACCGATACGAACCGTCCGATACAGGTGGTACGATTTGAAATCGCAAACCTTGCTTTATGTTGTCCTCCATAAGGTCTAAATAAACAAGCATCCTCAAATGCATTATCTTAAACATATGCTAATAACAGCAAAAGAGATCAAGATAGCATTCAAAGATGATTTTAAGGTCGTGCAATACTTACAAATCATCAATCATAGAACTAAAGTTCATATGGACCAAGGCATCCATAATGTAAGTAAATTCATATTAATTAAAATCTCATTCATAATTTTTCAATATTTAAAAAAATTTTACAAACAAAATTATTCGTCTTGCAATGTATTCTCTAAATCCGACCACTTAATTTCGATATAGTCCTAGAACACGATTAGATTTATTGTCAACGCTAATAAATGTTATATATCAACTCTTATCAAACACTACCAATGCTATTATGGAGGACCAATTATTTAAGGAAACAATTGGTTCATTCTGCAACGTTATAGTTGTATCGTCTCGTTACAATATGGATCATAGTGAAGAAAAGTTACACATATATTGATTATAATTTATATTTAACATTAATTATTCGTTATGCTAATAAAATCCTATTTATATCTTTTTATAGACGAGTGGTAGCTACAATTTGGAAAGGATGCACCAAATTTAAGAAAGGTTGTCATCCGTGTAGTTTCGCAGACGATAACTTCTAATGGTTACGAACGTAATTGGTCAACGTTCGCATTGATTCACATAAAGATCTGTAACAAACTATCGTATAGACGGTTGGAGAAACTAATACATGTTCACTATTACATGTGACTAAGGATGCAGTGTGTCGAGCTGGACAAGAAGCCATAGGAAACAGAGACTAATCCCGTCGACATCCAAATCTACAATGAAGATTCCAAGCTGATGTTAAAGTGGGTTGAAGTAGGCAAGTAGCGAAGAACCAAGAGGATCCTCTACTTGATGACGTGGGAGATCCTCCACGTCCTTCACGATTTATCACCTAGGTAATAGAAGAGGAAGCACGTCCCTAATAGGAGAAAGATCACCCTCGATTAGAACATGGCAGAAGGAGTCGAACAACATCAAGTCGGACTACTCAAGGAAATAAAAACAACCAACCGTCACAATCGTTCGCCCAATGTGCAAAGGCAAAGGCAAAGGGAAAGACAGTAACATCAACCACACCATTGAAAAAAATCGAGTCCGACGACTAGACACCTTCTCAATTGCATTTAACAACTCACTCGGTCCAGAGTCATGACAACATGAACAGTAGTACCTTAACCGATGATGGCGATGACATCGAGGAGTTATAAACCTTGTCTACACAATTTAAGGGTGGTGCATAGATCGAGGAATAGTATTTTACACACATCACCCAAGATTCAAATCATAGAACTCAACGAGGTATTGTTCAAGTTTATACACGAAAGGAGAAAACAGTAGATGATTTTGAGCATATACGACAAAACCAACACGATGTGAACACAGAGAAAAGCTCATCACATTCACAATCATCGTATTATGAAGAATATTATGATCAATAAAAATACGATAGTAGTTGATCATGCTTCTCCGGGCAACAGTACAATGATCAATCTTAATACAGAGCAGTAGATCAATGATAAAAGTATAAGTTCTGATATTCTCCATGCTTTACACCAATACATACCACAATCGTCATTACCTCAGGAGCCACCTCAGACACGTGATTCACGATGTTCAGACTATGACCATCACCACATTGATGCACCAGTGACATTTGATGTATCAATATACTATGTCATGAGATCAATTTCAAGATTAGGTTCAACAAATATATCGAATTAATATACATACACATAAAATCAAGTACCCCAATCCACCACCCATGTAGTCCCATCGTTCTTTCTGATTGTAGAACCAGATACATCCATCAATTAATTACGTGATTCAATTGAATCTTAAAATTTAAGTTCTTTAAAAAATAATCTAACAACTCAAATCATTTCTTTATAAATAATTCAATATTAACGAAAGAATGATCTAGAATATACCACAAAGCCCCCAAAAAAAAATATCACTATTTTTCTTAATTTAGATTATTTTTACTAAAATTATACTAAATTTATATTTAATTCCAACTTAAAAACCCCAATATAACTTTTTTTAGGTATTTTTGGAGCTATTTTTGATAATTTTACTGTACCGTCAATGCACCTCGATATGTACCATATCGATAACTCATCGATATACCGATATGAACTGGTACGGCAAACCTTGATCCACATTGCTATAGAGATGCCAAGGATGTAAAAGAACTCGAGAACTTATTATATAGCGGAATCTTAGAACCATTTTGTTCACATTCTCAACTTAGGGTATTGAGATTTCAAGTGTCAAGGCACAAATAACATTAGTATTCCTTCCATAAGTACATCATAACACAAATTTCCTAGCCAGGACAATATACTTTACAGTTTGCAGGAGTATCATAATCAGAACTGAGAAAGCAACCAAGAGCTGGTAAAAGCGCATAAATTGTCCCATCTGTAGGTACAACAAAAGTGTGTATGAATCTGTTCTACACATATATCCAAACAGTACACGTGTTCGTCAATGTTACTGCATATGCTTATTGTGGGTGCAGATTTAAGAAAATATGCTAACCTTCTTCCATCTTTCCCATGACTACGAGAAAACACGATAACATCTGCGCCAAGTCGCATGGTGCTGGTTTTAAAGCCATTCCCATCTATGGAGACCATATAAACAATGTAAATAAAGAAAAGATCCTCATTTACCAAGGAGATAAAAGAATGTTTTTTTTATCGAAGGTAAATGTGTCCTTTTCCTATTAATGGTGGATACTCACCCTGTCCAATAGTGTTTGCTATTTTGGACTTGGCAGAATACCCCAATGACATGCATTGCCGCATTTTATCAGGGTCCATCCCACCACCATTATCTGCAAAATAACATAAATTCGGCAATTTCATCAATTAATGTGTGATTAACAGAACAACAACGTACTGCAGAGTTAACATTACCATAGCAAGTTATAAAGAAAATGACAACCCATTAAAATTTGAAAGCTCAATTACTATCTCGAGCATATAGCTGAAACCTCACGCTTAAACTTGGAAAGTAAAAATTACAAACTAGCTAATATATTGGGAAGTGTTGCTTGCTAGAAACAAAGAATATCTTCTCTAGAACTACCATAAATTCCTAAGGTCAATAGTGTGATATTCTCTACATAAAGTTTATTTTGTTTCCACTTTCCATAACCCTTGTTTTCCTCTTAACGGCTGATGAAGCCCACCTGCCCATCTTCTCCATTTACACCACCAATCACTTCAAGCTAGCCTTTTATTTTACAACATAGTATGCTACTTATATTTCCTTTGCTTACAATATTCAATTTTAATTTTGTTCAAACCATAGATTATAATCACCAATAATGGAAGAAACCGTGCGGCAGAGAGCATCAGCCATCTCAACACCTGAAACCATCAGTGGCACAGGGCTTAATAGGGTGATAGAGGATAAAAATGACCTCCCAACGTCGACACATGGACTTAGGTGCAAGTGGCAGCATTGGCCTCAATGCTGTACTGGGGGCTGCATCGTCTGCCACATCATCGACTTCCACAGCAGTTATGCCACCTCAACAATTGAATTGCCACCCCAAAGGCGGTTACCTCATGTCAACCACCACTTCGACAACAATTATGCCACCTTAAGCGATCAAACCACCACCCAAGAGGTGGTTAGGCCACATCATCCACAATTTTGATAGCATTTATGTCACCTCAGACCGAAGCCACCACCTCAAAGGCAATTAGGCCACGTCACCTCTTCCTTCTTCGACGCCTCTCCCTCAACCTCGTCGCAGCTAGGCCGATACCACTCGAAACAGGTTGATAATGATCGAAATTTCGACCTTACTGCCCGAAACAGTATATCGAGCATACCGCCCGCGTACCGATTCATGAACGAACCGATACGAACCGTCCGATACAGGTGGTACGATTTGAAATCGCAAACCTTGCTTTATGTTGTCCTCCATAAGGTCTAAATAAACAAGCATCCTCAAATGCATTATCTTAAACATATGCTAATAACAGCAAAAGAGATCAAGATAGCATTCAAAGATGATTTTAAGGTCGTGCAATACTTACAAATCATCAATCATAGAACTAAAGTTCATATGGACCAAGGCATCCATAATGTAAGTAAATTCATATTAATTAAAATCTCATTCATAATTTTTCAATATTTAAAAAAATTTTACAAACAAAATTATTCGTCTTGCAATGTATTCTCTAAATCCGACCACTTAATTTCGATATAGTCCTAGAACACGATTAGATTTATTGTCAACGCTAATAAATGTTATATATCAACTCTTATCAAACACTACCAATGCTATTATGGAGGACCAATTATTTAAGGAAACAATTGGTTCATTCTGCAACGTTATAGTTGTATCGTCTCGTTACAATATGGATCATAGTGAAGAAAAGTTACACATATATTGATTATAATTTATATTTAACATTAATTATTCGTTATGCTAATAAAATCCTATTTATATCTTTTTATAGACGAGTGGTAGCTACAATTTGGAAAGGATGCACCAAATTTAAGAAAGGTTGTCATCCGTGTAGTTTCGCAGACGATAACTTCTAATGGTTACGAACGTAATTGGTCAACGTTCGCATTGATTCACATAAAGATCTGTAACAAACTATCGTATAGACGGTTGGAGAAACTAATACATGTTCACTATTACATGTGACTAAGGATGCAGTGTGTCGAGCTGGACAAGAAGCCATAGGAAACAGAGACTAATCCCGTCGACATCCAAATCTACAATGAAGATTCCAAGCTGATGTTAAAGTGGGTTGAAGTAGGCAAGTAGCGAAGAACCAAGATGATCCTCTACTTGATGACGTGGGAGATCCTCCACGTCCTTCACGATTTATCACCTAGGTAATAGAAGAGGAAGCACGTCCCTAATAGGAGAAAGATCACCCTCGATTAGAACATGGCAGAAGGAGTCGAACAACATCAAGTCGGACTACTCAAGGAAATAAAAACAGCCAACCGTCACAATCGTTCGCCCAATGTGCAAAGGCAAAGGCAAAGGGAAAGACAGTAACATCAACCACACCATTGAAAAAAATCGAGTCCGACGACTAGACACCTTCTCAATTGTATTTAACAACTCACTCGGTCCAGAGTCATGACAACATGAACAGTAGTACCTTAACCGATGATGGCGATGACATCGAGGAGTTATAAACCTTGTCTACACAATTTAAGGGTGGTGCATAGATCGAGGAATAGTATTTTACACACATCACCCAAGATTCAAATCATAGAACTCAACGAGGTATTGTTCAAGTTTATACACGAAAGGAGAAAACAGTAGATGATTTTGAGCATATACGACAAAACCAACACGATGTGAACACAGAGAAAAGCTCATCACATTCACAATCATCGTATTATGAAGAATATTATGATCAATAAAAATACGATAGTAGTTGATCATGCTTCTCCGGGCAACAGTACAATGATCAATCTTAATACAGAGCAGTAGATCAATGATAAAAGTATAAGTTCTGATATTCTCCATGCTTTACACCAATACATACCACAATCGTCATTACCTCAGGAGCCACCTCAGACACGTGATTCACGATGTTCAGACTATGACCATCACCACATTGATGCACCAGTGACATTTGATGTATCAATATACTATGTCATGAGATCAATTTCAAGATTAGGTTCAACAAATATATCGAATTAATATACATACACATAAAATCAAGTACCCCAATCCACCACCCATGTAGTCCCATCGTTCTTTCTGATTGTAGAACCAGATACATCCATCAATTAATTACGTGATTCAATTGAATCTTAAAATTTAAGTTCTTTAAAAAATAATCTAACAACTCAAATCATTTCTTTATAAATAATTCAATATTAGCGAAAGAATGATCTAGAATATACCACAAAGCCCAAAAAAAAAATATCACTATTTTTCTTAATTTAGATTATTTTTACTAAAATTATACTAAATTTATATTTAATTCCAACTTAAAAACCCCAATATAACTTTTTTTAGGTATTTTTGGAGCTATTTTTGATAATTTTACTGTACCGTCAATGCACCTCGATATGTACCATATCGATAACTCATCGATATACCGATATGAACTGGTACGGCAAACCTTGATCCACATTGCTATAGAGATGCCAAGGATGTAAAAGAACTCGAGAACTTATTATATAGCATTACTTTAGGGCAACAATTTTGAATAAACTAAGGTGTACATCACATCCATGTACTTGAAATCTCTAATGAAACACCTGATGAGATTTGATCCAACAAGGCACTATAGAGTGAATACTTGAGAGGACCTAAACCATGAGCTACAAACTCAATTCATACTTGAGAACACTAAGTTCACCATAATTGTCAAAGTCTTTGCCACTACACAGTGGCGTGGAACATTGCATTGAGCTGAGCTGGAATGAAGGCTCCACAAGACCTTATGACATATCACCACTTTAGTTGGTTGAGTTCACAATGCAACTAGATAGGTCGCTCAACAAAGATATTACCCATAGTTTCAAAGCATCTTTTATAGCTCCAATTCTTTTCGAGAAGAAACAAGATAAGAATTATAGACTACCATGCTAAAAATTAATAAATAACAAATACTAAATCCCACTTATTGTGAACTTGTTTGATCAACTAGGCAAGGCAATGTATTTCTTAAAACTCAAACCTTTGAGATACCGATAGGTGTTAATTGTTGAAGGTGATAAAGTAAAAACCAAGTATTAAAATATCGTACCGTACCGGAGTTTCAAGATTCACTCAGTACAGTACGGTACTGTATACTGAGCGGTATATCGCTCAGTGTGTGTGTGTATATATATATAATCTTTTATTTATATATATTTATATATATATATAAGTAAAAAATATATATAAGTAAAAAAATATGCGACGTCACCTTGAAAACGAGGCAACGTCGCCTATATATATATACATATATATATATATATATATATACATATATATATATATAAAATACCGCCCAATAGCGGGCGGTCCGTGTATCGATATGTTGGCAAACCGATACGTACCGCCCAATAGGGACGATATTATTCGAAATTGAAGACCTTGGTAAAAACTACCTGTGTAACCAAGTTTGGTGTATTTGATTCCTAGTGATGCCTTTTTGGTTTAACGAACACCCCATCCACATTCTATATTCTTATGCATCAATTGTTTAAACAGTATCCAAATAAATCTATGATTGTCTATACGGATGAAATCATCGTCCATAACTAAACTCTAGAGGAACATATCCAACACTTACAAATACTTTTCAAGATTTCTACGGAGAACATTTTGTTAGTAAAGAGAGAAAAGTGATACTTTGCTAAGGCAAGCTTTAAGATAGCTAGTTAATGATTTAACAAAAAATAAATAATATCAAATACATGAATTAACATATTAGACCTAAGATTAGTGCTTTTTCTATCTATTACTTGTTAGAAATTATAAAATGATAAGGAAGTTAAGCAAACAAATGTCACTTTTTCTTTATCAAGAGAAAACAAAATACATACCTTCAACCAACAACACTTTGTTTCCATTTTTCTTGTTTATTAGCATATCAATATTCACGAATGTAGATCCATTGCAAACCTTAAAAAGTAGAAGCACAATTTAATCAACATAAAAAAAATTATCAAGATGTATCTCACATAGGAGGAAATAACAATGGTTACCTCATCCAAAGAATTGTCCAAGAGCTCAGCCAAAGCTGTTCATCAAGTAACCAAAGAGACCATCAATATACAAATTATCAAAACTCCGACTATCTAAGTGAAAGTATTTTCATCAGTAAGGCAAACAAATAAAGATGTGAAAATGACTTCACAAGTACCTCCAAGTGCCCACTTGTGACTCGTGGCATTTGAATGCAAAAATTTAGGGTGAACTCGCACATGATCCATCCCTGAAGATGAAACCAATAGAATATTTCAACATCCAAAGTGGCAAAATTATGCAAGAATAACAAGAAAAAACACTGAAGGCACATGAGTAGATAAGCAATTTAAAAAACAACAAAAAAAATAACAAAAGCTTTCTCAGTGTCAAAATTTCTTAAACTTACTCAAGGAAGCATCATCTAAATGTTGAAAATGCAAATGATACATAGTGTAAAACTGCAAACAGTATATCAACGTATATACGTCTTCAAGAAAGATGACGAGATTTATGGTTGGTAAACATGAAAATATAACTGCACAAGGTAGAAGCACTAAGAAGTATCCTAATTAGAATGAACATCCAAAAGTCATGAGTATGCTTAAATAAAAAGACCATACCGGACAAATGCCAAATGCCAAATGTCAACAAACAATAATCTAGATAACTTCCTATACATGAAAGACATCCAGTCTATTGAGCCATGGGAACAACACCCTCTATATTGATTTCTATAAAATCATTAAATGAACATTCTATGCAATTAGCTTTGAAGATAGACAATAATAAAAAGAGTTATAACCTTACATTTCTTCAAGAACATTATGGCAAAGCACGTTTGATGAGACTGAAAATGTTGAGCCTAATAATATTGTGTTGATTGGAACAACATCCAGGCATAGTTTGTACTAATTTGATGATTAATGTTGCTCAAATTATAAAAGAATTTACGTTAAAGAACTGCGTTATGAAATTCTTTGAGTGATCGAACCATTAATTTAAGTTCCATTGTATTTAAGATTTATTGAGCGAAAATTCTTGTTCCAATCGAGAAGCAGACATTTGCCAGACATCATTGACCCCAATTTTAATATCAATTTTATCCCTCCGCTTTATTTGATCCAGCAGCATACCAAATCTTTCAACAATATATCAACAAATGACAGCCATGATCTTTTCTTTCTCGATTCTTAGCCTCTTCAAGTTGGAATGTGAGTTGTGCATCTCTAGCAACCAAAACTTGGTGACGACCATCCGAGAAACACTAGCGCATCATAACTTCATTACGACGAAAAGAAAGAGATTTTGCTGATGCTGTAGCATGCATGATCGAGAACGCAGAGAGGGAAAACAAACAAGCCAAAACGTGAGCCGTGTCGAATTAGGGTTAGACAAACAGAGCAAGAATATCAGACAAACCAACCTGGGAGCGGCGTCGGATTAGGGTTCAAACTCTCGTCGAAGTCCCCCGCCTTCCAGAACTGCTTGCACCGGAGCAATGCCACCGGCGACCGCGAACGCGGTGGCTGCGGCAGCAGCAGCGGCAGCGGCTCCTCGGGCGGGAGGGGGTCGAGGAAGCCGGCGGGCAGAATTCCCACAGCCCGAGACTTCTTGAGAGGGCCCCCCATCCCATCGGATTTCCTCCGCCGCTTGGTCGTCCCGTCGCCCTCCGCCTCCCAATCGCTGTCACTGCTGCTCAGATCGATCACGGAATCGTCCAGCGGCTCCGTAGCCACGACGATCTCCTTCTTGACGATCGAATCCATCGGCACCACGGGCGGAGGGGTAAAGGGCAAGATTAGGGTTCGAGGGAGCACAAGATAAACACCACCACTAATAATAGACTACAAGGGCAAAAAGTGGAGGGTATCGCGAAGTGGCTGCGTTTTCTACGAGGCTCCATTTATAGAAGATCGAGCCAGGGAGCACGATGGCGGTGGAAGAAACCAGAAGGGAAGTAGGCGGAAACACCATGAATTGCTTTGAGTTGACGGAGTATTCACTTGGACTAAAAATACTTTTATGTATTCGCATTGTATTCCAATATTCTTCAGTCGAATTTAAGATGAATTTAATATCAAACAAATATTAAAATTGGATTCCTATTGGTATTCAGATATAAGAGATGCGAATAATTTGGGTGCCATTAACTTTGCTTGAATCTAAAAATCAAAACTAATTATTGAAATAGATAAAAGTAAGTGATTTTTGTTATTTGAAACTAGTATAAATTTTAATAAAATATACTAAAACTTGAGTATAAAAAAACAACAATAGCGTGTCATTGTTATTTGTTGGATGACAAATACATTTTGGATGTCCATAATTAGAAATATGTTTACTTACAGAACATATATATATTATATAACATGTATATAGACTTATGATATATTATATTATATTATATTATATTATATTATATATATATAAACAAAGAACAATAAACAATAAATAAGAACAGAACATGATTTTTCTTGGTAAACTCGCTTATTTGATTAAAAAATTATTCAAATTTGAAATGATTTCTCGATGAGGAAAAATCTTATAATTACCAACTTTGAGTATTATGGGGATAAAAACACTATGAATAATCATAATTGGGAATGAAAATTCTGAGATAGAAAGACATTCTTGACGAGATTTAAGATAAATTTTATGAAAAATAAATATATGAATAATTATATCATAGGACGATACAATGAATATCTTTTAGCCATAAAAACTTGACACATGGATCTCAATTAGTTAGCACAAAATCAAAATAGGCTAATCCGCCTTTATCACGTTAGCACAAAATCATTTATGTTAAGATGAATTATTTTTTTCTTTTTTAATCAAATCGTTCATAATTGTTAGGGTTATAGTATAATAAAAAATTGTCGAGTAATTGTTTGAGCGTCCATGTTGGATGCTTCTACTTTCTTATCATTTATTCATATTAAATATTAATTTAATTATTAAAAATATTTTGTGTAATATAATTTAAAATGAAATATATTATCGATCAATCATTATCGAAAATGTCATCATTATATGATGTCCAGAGGGATAAGAAGATAAATATTACTCCTTTACGTATCTACGTATATCAATATACAAAGCAGGCAATCGTAAACTTTCTTCTTATTTTTTATTACTAGAAAGATAATCACATGCTTTCATTTTAGCTTTTTATCTTTTTATACTTTCAAAATTCAAAGAATCCTATACTTTTTTCTTGCCTTATTACTATAAAGGCGATTAAAAACTTTCTTATTACATTTTTGGCTTTTATATGGTCATTTATGACAAAAAGATAATCAAAAACTTCATTCTTATCTTTTACTATTTGTAAATGCAAGTTTCAATTTTATCTTTACTACTAAGTATAAAAGCTCATATTTAACATAAAGAATGAGTTGACTTCTTTTAATTATTCACATCCATACATATATACCTCATATTACTAACTCGAGCATCGGAGGGATTGGATCATAAAACCATTTTTAATCTTGATATTCGTGTTGGTAAGAGTTCGATGTTTTTATCTCGAAGACATCTTAGATAATTCTATACATATGAGTCTAGAGTTTCTAGACCATGTCTAATCAAAACATCAATGATGTTTTTCCTAACATAACTCATTATAATTTTTAAAATAATATTTTTTTATAAAACATAACCCACTATAACTCTTAAAATAAACTCATTATTAAGTCAAATAATTTTTCTTTACGAAAGAACTTGGTTCTATTAATGTCTAAGATATCCAAGTTGGAGAAACTTTTATTTAGGTTTAGAACTCATAAGGGATAATTGGTTTGAAAAGCAAACCAAGTTGGATTAAACTTGATAAGTTGGATTGATGACTAGAATTAGCATTGATATAAAAAAAGATATTATAACAAGTTGAGTATGATTATTTTGATTTGAATATAAAATCAAACCTAAATAACGAAACAAAATTCCCAATATTAACTAAATATAATATTATATTTACATTAAGTAGTAGATCAACCATAAGGTCTCGAATATTTTGTTTCAATACCTTCATATAACATCATAACTTTCCTATGCCTTTTATAACATCAAAACTTCCCTAAAAAAAAAAAGAGAACATATCCTAAACCTCTTGAAATTTAGAGGAAAATTTTCACTCAAGTTTCTAAATGCCATGTTTGTTTAATACGTTTTATTATAAACTCTTATTTTACATCATTAAAAAGAGAAAAAAATTATCTCCTTTTATTCATGCTTATGCACGTAAAAGAAAATGCAGTATGAATTCTTTAGTTCATGATATTATCAACATCCTTTTACTTCGGATCCAATAGTCCCTACGCCAATCAAAAAGCGACGCGTGCACATTTGAATTCCAATCGCCCACCAATTGATATTGCATGGGAAATAGTCAAAATTTGAAATGCTGATGAGAAGGGATCAAATTGCATACGTGCAAGCAAAGCCTCCCATAAATGTCGACCATCCCGGATCTAGTCCGCGTCGCATAAGAAACTTCGCTCCATTTCAAGGCCGCACGAGAAACACGAAGGATCTTGAGAGTCCGGCCAGTCGCAAGACGATACTTTGAACCGCTGATGAAACCAATTTTAAACTTTATGTCAATCTTACCTTGCACTTGATCCGAGGGACAAAGAATTAATATATCACAAGGGAAGGTTTCATCTGTGCTTAAGATTTAGACCGGTTTAATATTTATTTATATCTTCGTAAACCCACTCCAAATTGTCAATAAATTGTTGTACTGGATTGAAACCATGACAGTTCACCTTCCAATTATAAAGTAGTACATTGAAAATGTTTGTCTATTTGGTTTAGTGGTCATGTAGGCACTTAATGTATATTTTATCATTAGCCACTTAATGTAGATTTATTTGTACACTTCAAATTTGTAGTAATGATTGAGTAAAATTGAATTGATGAAAAATACATTTAATGTACAAAATATGATAATATCAAATTTGATATATAATTTGGGTTTAAGAAACATATTAGAAACCAACATATAGGTCATATTTGTATGTAAGAATCACTGGAATACAGGTCCACTTCATCATCACTTAGTCTCATCTAAGCAATCGAACTGCTTTTATTGACTAATGTTTGGTAAACAGATCTCTTTTCGATTTCCAAATTAATAAATAAAAAATGTTCCTTACATGCTGTCATATGACAATATGCAATAATTGCGTTTAATGAAACGTAACCTACTAAGCAAAAAAACCACTCTTCCATTACACGCAGAAATATTGATCCTTATTTGGTCAGAGAATTAAACTTGGAGTAAGAAAATTAGAATCCTAAATCACTTCTCTAACCTGAATTAAGTCAATACACTAAGAGGCGACTCATCATTGTTAGTTTATGTTTATTTTGTTCGTATCAAGGAGTTCCATTTTATTCTAAAGGCTTGGTAGGGAATCATTATTAACATTTTCTCTTTTTTATTTCTCGAGAGACATTCGATTAAGCTTCGCACGAAGACACCTCAAAAGCTATCAAATGAATTAATATGATGTGTCCTGCGTTTTAATATTTTACATGCCATTATGACAAGTATTTAATAAGGGCATGAAAACTTCATAGTTCACTACACATTGAAAAGGAACGATGTATCGGACCCAAAAGCCTCTGGCATGCGTATATGAGGAGGGTGGATATGGTGTAGCTCTAAGAGAGAGAGAGAGAGAGAGAGAGAGAGGAAAGCATACATCTAGTGCAGTGCAGTTCTTTCTTTCTCCTCCTTGCAATGACCCTAAATACTCGCTTCTGAAAGAGATACATGATTTACATCTTCGCGGTGCATAACAAGTAGTTCTTTGATTGTCTTGAAAGAGATGAACAAGTAATTTGATGCTTGTTCTGATATAAGCTTTGAAATGGAAAGGCTGGGGAGTAGGAAGGGGAAGAAGAGCATAATCGTCAAGGTATTCGAGCGATGTCGTTCCCTCGGGCACCGGAGAAGCTCAGCTGCGGCGGCCACGCCCAAGAGCAAGCCATGGCACCGCTCCAAGTCCACCGGGAGGCAACGGGCGCCTGAGGGCTGCTTCACGGTGTACGTCGGGCCTACCAAAGAGCGGTTCGTGGTGAGGATGGAGTGCGTCGACCACCCTCTTTTCAGGATGCTCCTCGATGAGGCCGAGATGGTGTACGGCTTCACCAGCCCTGGCCCGTTGCAGCTCCCATGCGACGTCGACGTGTTCAACAAGATCTTGTGTGAGATGGACCAGGAGATGATGGCCCCGCCCACGTGCAGCTTCGCCAAGTGCTACAGCACCGGGTATCGTCTTCTCAGCCCTCCAAGGCTCATCGTCTCCGACCATCTCTAAGCACCCTCAGGCTCTTTTCTAAGGTTCATCATCTCCATGTATCATATACCGTCCAAATTCTTGCCCCTTTGCTTTATCTTCTGGTGAAGGTAATCCTCTGTTTGTGACGTTAACAAAATGATTTAGTAGTAGTTTCTCTCTCTCTCTCTCTCTCTCTCTCTCTCTCTCTATATATATATATATATATATATAGTTTTTGCCTTTAGGACAGATTATTTGATCTTTGAGATTGTAAAGTATGTATAAGTTCCTTTGGATGTGGTGTTGTTGTAATTAGCATACAAAAGTCATCGCTCATAAGTATCCATGTGATATCGGTAGATTTATTATCATTACAAACTTTATTACGTAATTATTAAAAACTTATAAAGTCTATCTTTATATTTTATTATACTTATATAAGATATTATTATTATTATTGATACGATATTGAGTTTGGGTTCCACACCTTAGGGTTGTATGAGGTTGGTTATAAGTAGATCTTTTGTCGACGGATATAAAGTCCTATAAGCCACAGTTACTTGCTTGGTCAATCTAATGGAATTCAAAGTTCTCCGGTTGCTTGGTCTTCTTCAACCCGAATTGATTTATTTGCTGTCAAACATGCATGAGAGAGTTATAAATACGAGAAAGACTGAAACAAGTGCTGCAGATTCAACAAACATAATAACGATTTATAACCTATTGCATTATTTCATTGTTCTTACAACAACAAATCCATCATACATTTATGTAATGTAGAATCAAGTAATATCAATCTCAAACTGCGACTTCAAACTGAAGGAAAGGCTCATCTTCCCCGTATTATACGTCCATCAGCTTTTGGAAACTTGCCATTGCTGAGCTTGGGAGCCCAAGAAGCACATTAATGCTCTTCCTCTCCTTCCCATGGGATAGGAACAAGATCACCTCTTTCTCAGGTAGAGTCACAGGCCCAGATTGAACTGGCTACCCCCACCCGAAGTCCGCGATGTGGAAGGACAGCCTCGACCAAGTCGTGATCAGAAGAGTAGCAGTAAGAGAAGGCCGAGCCCTCGTCGCCTCGAAGTAATCCATCGCCGACCGCATGTACTCGTCGGTGACCATCGTCACTGCGTCCTGGACCAGTCCAACAGCAAAGGACAGTGGGCGGCCCAGGAGCTCTCCTGCTGTGCACAGCGAATTGGTGAGGACGATGCCATTGCCGAAGTAGCCCTTCGGCAGCGGGGGGTCGAATTGGGACCTGCCGTCGACGGCGAAGAGGAGCTTCGTCTTCTGCCCGGGCTGCAGCTTCAACGCCTCCGTCCGGGCTCGCCAGACGAGCCCGGAGAGCGCTTCGAACGTGGTGCACCCGTCGAGCGTCCCGTCCGCCATGGCCTTTCTCTTGACGCGCTCCAGCTTCTCGGTGTCGAAGCAGAAGGATCGGTACAGCATTTCTTCTTGGTACAAGGTTGTGGCATCAGAGACGTCTTCGATCTCAGTGAATTCAAGGTGGGGAAAGTTGATGACAGGAGGATCACGTGATCTCAGAACACTGCGGTCGATGAACGGCGGCACCGATATCGGTAGGCCTCGTGCCGTTTCCCCCCATGAGTTCACAAACTCCATTGCTCCAAGCCCGTCGAACATACAGTGGTTCATGGCTAGCCCAAGGATGAATCCCCCACAACTGAACTTAGTAACCTGCAGAGAGAGAGAGAGAGAGAGAGAGAGAGAGAGAGAGAGAGAGAGATGAGAACGTAAGACATCAGTCTTAACCCGGAGCGAAACAGAGCAAGTCTCAGACCTGAGCTACCAGTAGAGGCATCTCCAGTATGTTCTTAGCACCAGGGACGCTATAAACAAGCTTCCCAAGCGTGTCGGGATCAGGCTTTGTGATGTCCCCAACATCTTCCATCTTGCAGTCTGCTTCAGCCTCGACGAACACCGTGCCTTCCCCGGTGCAATCCACGATGAGCTTCCCCTCGTTGCTGATCGTCAGTCGGCCGGCGAGCGGGTAGTAGCGAACGAGGACCTGCGCCAGCGCCTCCTTGATCACTTCTGCCGCCATCTCATTCCCCTTCTCCTCCGACTTGAAGCAGTATATGGTCTGAACTATGACTGCAATGTTCTGGTCGAGGTTGGTGAGGAAGTAGAACCCCTTCTCTGTCTCTTCTGCCGGAGGAACAAGCGTCGGTTCCCCTTGCCTCACAGTAAGCTCAAACTTCTCCCTGTGATCTGCAATCTGCACACCAAACACACAACCTGCATGTCAAAACTCTATCTAAATCTAGAAGAAAACCAGATAGAATCTCACCATTTTGATGTCTGAGGAAACCGATGGGAAGTCTGAGAAACCAGAAAGCAAATGGCCCCCCCAGTTTATATAGGGAGCAGGGAAGATGATCCAGCCAATCTCTAACAGAATTGGTCAGCTAAAAAGAATGTCAGGATATGTTGTTGAAGCAAGTTTTGAGCACAAAACCTAATCTAAGGAAAGACAGTCTGTGTCGGCATCTTTTGAGCCAAATCTATCACACTATGTGGGCTCATATGGTTGGGGTTGGCTACTAGCTTGCAACAAAACATAAGACATTAGCATCTCTTTTTCTTGCTCTTGGGGTAGGTGAAGTTGGCCTCCTAATAACGTTATGATATCTTCACTCCTGTTATTATCGTTTCACTATGGAGTTCATATGGCTGACGAGATCTACTTGAGATTCTGAGAATCCAGTCGAGCATGACAAGATCTACTCACGATCTAATTCACCTAACTCGGTTGACCTAATCAAGTATGCTTGACCTAATTCTGATAAGATTTGGTCGATTTAAATGATCGAATGCACTCAATTAACATGGCCTCGATTCTGACAAGAGAAGCATATATTGCCAGCGAAGAGGGCTCTGCACCGGTATATGAGATGGCTGAAGGTGGCATTCTGAATCAGGGCCTCGAACCACGTCAACCGGAGTTTGGACAAGAACTATGGTGATCGGTAATCTCTGTTCCTTTTCCGATTTCTGCCTTTTACAGGCTTTGAACTTGATTAGTGGAAGATCAAGCTAGCTAAATTATGTATGACATACAGTTTAGAAAGAATATATTTTTGTTGGTTGGATAAGAATATAACACTATTTAATTGGATTTAAATACTGTTAATCATATCAAATTGTTTTGTTTTTATGGTTCAAAGAGCCCATTAAATTATGTGCAAGATTATCTGTGAATTTATATTAATTATTTTAAATTTCTTGATGTAAAATTTTTGTATAGATTTTTTTAATTATTTGAATTAAATATACAATTTGAAAAAAAGAAGAAGTGGCGGGCCGGTTTGGTCCAGCCTTGTATGCACTCGGACCGGTGTGGGTGCTGGCCCAGTTCAGACTCGGGCTCACTTAGCCGGACCAGTGTCTCGACCCAGTTCATGTTCGGCTCGATCTGATCCGTTGGAACCTGGACCAGCGGCGGCTCCTAGCACAGAGCGTGATGCGCCCTGGCGCGTCCGGCTCAGCGTGGTCTTGACCCAATCATTCCGGTCCAGACTTCTCCTCTCCGGTTCAACAGGAATTGAGCCCAGATGTTGTCGGCTCAGGGGTAACTAGAGTCCGGTTCAGTGACAATTGAGTCCAATTCAGTGACAATTGAGCTCAATTGGACCGGTTCAGAGACAATCGAGTCCAATTCGGTGACAATTGAGCCAAATTAATTAGACTTTAGTAAAAGTAAAGCCCAATTGATTTTGTTCAGTTCAATACGAGTTGTGCTGCACACGATATAAGATATAGACTCTTTATGAATTGGCATCGAGTAACATCCACTTAGTTGTACATAAATACTTCTCTCGATGAAATGATGTTTGATGATGGAT
The DNA here is from genome assembly GCA_001649415.1 of Musa itinerans. NCBI lineage: Eukaryota > Viridiplantae > Streptophyta > Magnoliopsida > Zingiberales > Musaceae > Musa > Musa itinerans. Next base: position 942 of record LVTN01000653.1, on the reverse strand, counting down.
AAGAGGATACTGTTGCCCACGAAGGCATATACAGGCTAGTATGTTGAGGTCGTGTAAAGAGTCCGAGATCCATCTACTGTCAAGACGGGATAGAAACATTCATCAATTAAAGAGTTCTCTCTGAGTTATATTAAGCACCTCTTTGGTTGCTTCATGCGTCAGACGATAAATATATCATGATAGATTCATGGAACTGTTACCGCTTCCTGCTCTGCGCCATAGACTCTCCTACAACAGATGGTCTACTTGTTGAAGACTCTTGCTGCTTTAGATGATTAAACGATACTTCGACGTGACCATTGACTCATCAACTTCTGACTTCAACCTCGTTGAACGCATTCCATCAAGCACCATGCCAGCTTTATTTTAGTCAATGAAGGGTGGCTATGGTGTGAGGTGACGAAGCTTCGGTTGGTGGGGAGTAGGGCCGAGAAGAGCCGACTTGAAGCTGTGGGAGGAGTCAATTATGGCGATCTTTTGAGTTCTTTAGAAAGAGTACTTAAAAATCCCGTACTTCTCATTCACAGAAGAAAAAGAAAGAGAACTCGGCTGGAATTATGTTTTTTGTTTTATCCGGCTCATTTGAGCTTAGATTTGAACCTTCGAAATCTTTCAGCATTTAGAGATATTGTAATTTTGACAAAAGCATTATGTGATCTTATTTAATTAAGTAAGGTATATTATAGATATGATTGAATTTAGATTATGATTATTGATCAATACAAAATAAGTCCATGTTAAAATATGATTCCTTAGGAGATAATCTTGATGGGAGGAACTTTTATAATAACTTATTCTAGACCCTCTGCTCTCGTTTATAAATAGATAGGATCTCTAGGGACTAATAAAAAGAAACATCTCAATACAGTTGAGAGATTAAAGTTTTTCTCTCAATCTCCATCTAATCCATCAATCTAGATGGATCTAGTTCTCATTGCAAAT